>VWZX01002377.1:1259-70401 GCA_013399015.1 Galbula dea | reverse complement strand
GAGAAGACAATGCCAGACCTTGAGGAGCCAGAGGCTACAAAAACCGCTGTGCAGGACAATGAGGCCTAGTTAAGACCCTGAGATAAGGCTCAGGTGTGTGGACATCTCCTGAGGAATTTATTCATGAGAAAAGTCTGGAGAAACCTGTGGCAGATTCCCTTTATCTTAAGGATCAGTAGGACCATGTCCTGTACCTTTTCCTATAAGAACCTTAGGAAAAAGCCTCATGGTTGTGAGTTGTGCTGGTGAGTTGTGAGTGGAGCTGTGAGTGGTGTGTGTATGAGAGAGAATGTGAACTTGATCACCCACCATCATGGAAGAAGCAGGGGGACTTGGGACCCTTGACACGTCGCTGTACCCGATCCATGGTGGTGTAACTATGCCCTCTGGCTCTCTGTTCTCTCTCTCTGCCTAATTTTTCCCTCTTTTCCTCCATCCTACTGTCCTATCTCTCCAACTCTTTTGTTTCAATAAACTCTAATTGATTTTTGGCATTTGACCTCGTTTGTGTCTTAATTTCACTCTGGAAAATAAACCTCGAATCTACCCCATGTCCATTAACCGGACTGGGACAGTGGTGCGGTAGATACACTGGAAGGACAAGATGCCATTCAGAGGGACTTGAATAAACATGAAAAGTGGACCCATGTGAACTTTATGAGGTTTCACAAATCCTAGTGTAAAGTCTTGCTCTTGGGATGAAGCAATACTAGGCATGAGTACAGTCTAGGAGATGAAATAATTGAGAGCAGCCCTGCAGAGAAGGACTTTGGTATCTTGGTGGAAGAAAAGCTGGATATGAGCCAGCAATGTGCACTTGCATCCCTGAAAGCCAACTGTATCCTGGGCTGCATCAGGATACGTATGACCAGCAGGTCCAGTGAGGTGATTCTGCCTTTCTACTCTGCCCTCGTGAGACCCCACCTGGAGTGCTGCATCCAGTTCTGGGGTCCTGAGCATAAGAAAGACGTGGGCCTGTTGGAGTCAGTCCAGAGAAGGGCCACGATGATCAGAGGGCTGGAGAACCTTCCCTATGAAGACAGGCTGAAAGAACTGGGATTGTTCAGCTTGGAGAAGAGAGAGCTTTGAGGGGAGCTTATCGCAGCCTTCCAGTTCCTGAAGAGGGCCTATAGGATGGGGGGAGAGAGACTCACTACTTGGGTAGAAAGCAATAGGACAAGGGGGAATGGCTTCAAACTGAAGGAGGGAAGACTTAGATTAGAATTCAGGTTCTAATCTAAAATAGTTCTCTACCCAGAGGATAGTGAGACACGGGAACAGGCTGCCTAGAGAGGTTGTGGCTGCCCCATCCCTGGCTATGTTCAAGGCCAGGCTGGATGTGGCCCTGAACAACCTGGTCTAGTAGGTGGCAACCCTGCCTATGGCAGGGTGAGTTGGACCTTGATGATCTTTAAGGTCCCTTCCAACCTGGGTCATTCTATGATTCTATGAAATTCAAACCAGAAAAAAATGAAATGTACTTTGAGAAATTCCACAAATGCTAAAATAAACCTTCCAAACCCTCACTTTGAAAAGTATCTACAATTTTATGACAAAGTCCATATCCACAAAATCACATTGCTTATAAAAGAAAAAAAAAATTTCCTAACTATTTTTAAACCAACTCCTTTTAAAGTATGTCCTTCCCTGTTTATTGACTTATAACACATGAGCTAACACATTTCAAATCAGTAATCCACACAGGCCTGTGGTTTTGAGCTTTTTCAGAAGCAATTCCCCAGTGAAAAGAAAGCAGGGGTGAAAGATGGAGGTATATTTTATTATTAGAAACAGTTGTTGTTTCAGGCTTACTGGGATGGAAAGACATGTTAATAAACTTGGGAAGATTAATGTAGCAGGCAAAGCTAATTGGTCTCTTTTCTCAAGAAGCAGATTATTGCACTTGTTCTTACAGCTACAAAATTACACCTGAAGCAGTACATGGTTAAATGCACTAAGAAAAAGAGTTTCAAAAAATATATGTAACAGATTTTAATAGAAGAGTTATGGGACCCACTGAGAAGGGGGGAAAATATGATTTTCAGTAGCCTATTTCCTGTGCTGAGAATTATCATAAGTCAGAATTGTGTGGGCATTTTCACATATAGCAAAGCTGTTAATGCTTAGCAGCCCAGATTAGCTCATTATGTGCTTCTAGCAGAGTAACTGTATGGAGAACATGAGAAAAGTGGTTTTTGGCAGGTTAAACTTTAAAAGAAGTAGAGTGTTTCAATCTGCTGAGGAATCTGGATTGTGGAAATAAATCCCTGAGAGATGGATTAGTAGGCAGGTAATAGCAAAAGGCATCTAATAAATTGTAGAGTTCTGTGGTAAACTTATTTATTATATGCCTATGCAATTTGTCAAAGGGCTGTCTCATTTGTCACGTTCTCATGTAGGATACATATATTAATATTGCACATTGCTATCATTGCCTGACAGCTTATGATCCTGCTTTTGCAATTCATACATCACTTTTCCTTCCTGTCTTTTATCACAAGATATTCCATCCATTTATACTTCCAGATAAATGCTGAGAAAAGATTCCTGATAATCCTGGTGTCATGTCTTATGATCTTCCTAAATCTAATTAATAAAGTAGAAAATACATCATGTATTTTCATATACATACTGTAGGGACAGTTATTGTTATTCTGTTGCTCACAGATCTATTGTATTATAATATGTCATTGTTCAATCAGTAAAAGCAACCTGATATCTTCACCTAGCTGAAATGGATCTTGCCAACACTATTCTGGATAATACCTTTTTAACATAAATGGCTGATTCATGAAAATACTTCTTACTTTTCCTGGTTTTTGTGAGACCATGTAAGCTCTTAGCAAGAGCTAAACATTACTTTTCACTGAAATACTTACAACAAAAGGCTGCAATTGTATATTCTTAGACTTCATTGTGAATCATAATAGTAGCTACCTGTGAGTCAGCTAAGGCTGTCAGAGGAATGTCAAGTTGTGTATGCACTAGGGTAAAATGCATGTCGTGGAAAACTTTTGAGGTAGTAATTTTTTTTACTAAGGCAGTTCTGTCAGCACCTAATGAGACACACAGTTCTTGCTCCCTTTCTGTTTCTCAAACACTTTAAAGCTTGATCGTTTTACAAGACAAAAAGCCCATAGTTATGAGCTCCAACACATACTCTCTATTAAAACTAATCCAAAAATGTATTTCTTGTATCTGTATCACAGAACCACAGAACGTTAGGAGTCAGAACAAACCTCGAAAGATCATCTAGTCCAACCCCCCTGCCACAGCAGGATTCCCTAGTCCAGGTCACACAGAAACGTGGCCAGACAGGTTTTGAATACCTCCATAGAAGGAGACTCCACAACCTCTCTGGGCATTCTGTTCCAGGACTCTGGCACCCTCACTCGGAAAAAATATGTTCTTGTGCTCACAAGGAACCTCCTATGCTTCACCTTACAACCATTGCCCCTTTCTTGTCACTGGGCTTCACTGAGAAGAGACTTACGCCATCCTCCTGACACCCATCCTTCACATACTTAAAAGCATAGATGAGGTCACACCTTAGTCTCCTCTTCTCCAAGCTAAAGAGACCCAGCTCCCTCAGACTTTCCTCAGAAGGAAGATGTTCCACCCCCTTCATCACCTTGGTGGCTCTGCACTGGACTTGAAATTTCAAGCAGTTCCCTATCCTTCTTAAACTGAGGGGCCCAGAACTGAACACAAGATTCCATATGCAGCCTCACCAGGGTACAGTAAAGGGGGAGAAGACCCTCTCTTGACCTACTAGCCACGCCCCTTCTAATATACCCTAGAATCCCATTGGCCCTCCTGGCCACAAGAGCACACTGCTGGCTCATGGTCATCCTTCCATATACCAGGACCCCCAGTTCCCTTTCCCCTTCACTGCTCTCCAACAGCTCAGTCCCCAACCTATACTCATACATGGGCTTGGTGTTTCCCAGGTGCAAGACTCGACACTTGGCCTTATTGAGTCTCATTAAATTTCTCCCTGCCCAACTCTCCAGCCTGTTGAAGTCTCGCTGAATGGCAGCACAACCCTCTGATGCGTCAGCCACTCCACCCAGTTTAGTGTCATCATCAAACTTGCTGACGGTGCACTCTGTTCCCTCATCCAGGTCATTAATGAATAGATTGAAAAGTACTGGTCTCAGTACTGACCCCTGAGGGACTCCACTAGACACAGGCCTCCAACTAGACTCCATCCCACTGACCACAACTCTCTGACTTCTGTCCTTCAACCAGTTCACAATCCACCTGTCTATCCAGTCAGCCAGACCAGAGTTGCTCAGTTTAGTTGCAAGGGTGCTGTGGGAGACAGTGTCAAACGCTTTACTGAAATCAATATTAATCACATTCATTGCTCTACCATTATCTGTCTACCTGAGTATGTCCTCATAAAAGGCTATCAGGTTGGTCAAACATGACTTTCCGTTGGTAAACCTATGCTGACTGCACTCGCATTCTGTTCCAGCCATGAACTTCCCTCCAGCCACCTGTTTCATTTAGGCCTCTGTCTTCCACGTTTGCCCAGCCTTCTGTTACAAGGGCCCCATTCCTATTGTATGTGGGGAACCGAGAAGACAGGGGAGGTTAGGAGGAGCCTCTCTTGCCTCTCCCACCTCTCCAGGGAGGGACCTGCCTCCATTCCCCCCTATCACTTGGGTCATCCTTTTGCTGGCGGCAAGAGGGCATGGGATCCACTGCTTCTTGTGCAGCCCTCACCTGCTGCCCCTCTGTCAGGGATGGCAGAGCCTCACTCCACCATTATACCTCCTTTTTACATTCCCTTCTAGTCCATAACCTCGTGACTTCTTCCTTCAGCTCAGTCACCATACTGAGCAGATCATTCACCTATTCACATCTGACACAGGTGTTATCTCCATTACCTTCCATTGCAAATGCCAGGCTCTGGCACTCTCCACAGCTAGAGACCAGGACACCAACGTGTTTGCGTGGGGCCTCAATCTGGCACTCTCCACAGCCAGAGGCCTGGACACCAACATGTTTGCATGGGCCCTCAGTCTGCGTGCCCACAGTTTTTCTAACTGCAGCCCTCAGCCAAGTTACAACTATGCCCAGAGATTTACAGAAGACTGACCTCACAGACGGCAGTGACACACCCAGATGACTCACCCTGCTCCTTGACCAACCTTTTCCAGTGCACAGAGGTCAGAGACCTCTCCTGGGCTGTTTAAATAGCCCGGGTGGACTGCACTCCTCCCCCAGCTGCTGCTACCCCTCCCAAAGGGAAGCAGGCCGGTCGGGTCTTGCACATGATCTAGCACACAGTCATGCAAACTGAGCTGTTCACGGAGAGAAAAACTCCCCTGAAGTTCCAAACCAAGAGCAGAAAGTCCCTCGACTGTTCTGAGGAATTTCTAGTAAATCTAACACTAGTAGTCCATGTGGAAAAAGAACAGTGCTTCATAAAGCAAAAGCATAGTAAATTACAGGATAAAACTGAAAAGCAACACTCAGTTACAGATGGAGCTCTCAAGGAACTCAGCAGATGATTAAAAAGGATTTAACCAAGAATTGAACCTGTTCATGTAGATATCTAGAGGCACTGAAAGGTAAACTGACCAAGAAGCCAGCATTAGGGAAAAAATGTATAATTGGTTTTCTGGCATATCTTTAACAGTTTACAATTAAATGTCTCAGGTAGATAATCTTTATTTTATTTTATTATTATTTCAACTTTTAAAACTGTTTTTTTGGTTGGTTTAGGGTTGGTTTTTTGTTGGTTTTGGGTTTTTTGGTTTTGGTTGGTTGGTTGGTTTGTTGGTTTTTTTTTTTTAATTTCATCCAGATTTTCTAAGAAAACTGTCAGGCTTCCTTGTTTGAAAACACAGTACCTTCTTCTCTCCTCCTTACTTCCTCCTGAATAAGACACTGAAAGTCAAGTTAAAATTTTTGACACAGTTTTCAGGCTGTCCTGTGGAGATACTAAGAACAAATTAAACTTGATATATACTATTTTGTATGTTATTTCGAAAAGGAGAAAAACTTCATTGTTATTTCTATCAGTATTTTGATCAACTAATCAGTGACGTATACAGAGGGCTGCTGAAATCCTAATTTAAGTTCTGATCATAACTGGGAGCAAAGACAGAAAAGAACTA
The DNA here is from genome assembly GCA_013399015.1 of Galbula dea. Classification (NCBI taxonomy): domain Eukaryota; kingdom Metazoa; phylum Chordata; class Aves; order Piciformes; family Galbulidae; genus Galbula; species Galbula dea. The sequence goes on along the minus strand of VWZX01002377.1, from coordinate 64,270 downwards.
TCAGCAGACTTTGAATAAAGAATCTAGAACTTTATAAGCTGCAGAGCACTGTTGCATTATATTACAACTTTGGGTAGGAAGACAAGAAAATGTCAATTGGAATCAGATTGAAATACAGAGATACAGAGTAATACACTGAGGCAAAGGAAATATATTAACATTTCCACAGAATCTTCATAATGCAGAAAAAGCACACTTGCAAAAACAAAAAATTAACAGAACATGGATTTTAACAGACTTTAGTAATTTTATGCCTTGGAAATAGGACCACAGTTTGCAAAGGTTAAAACAATTTTGCAAAAGCATTGAAAGAACTGAAAAAGAAGCCCAACAAAACAGCAAACATCTCACAATCAGAAAAACTTTCTCAAGAAATCTTCAAGAGAGAGATGCATTCTTAGTATATTCAACAGTACTGAGCTCTAGGTAATTGTAAATCACACACTGCAAGTCAATATGATACCTCAAGTTCTGTTACAGTGTTTACCCCAAAATACACAGGAAAGTTTTAACTCACCTGATTGGGTCTTTCCTATTTTATGGTATGTGAGAGATACAAAGGTGAAGCTAAAGCTAGACATCTGTAACTTTTGCAGGAAATGGATTGCTTACTGTTGGTCAAAAACATGTCAAATATTCAATCTAACTCTGGGACCATTCACGTAAAAAGGCAGTGAAATGTTAAAGATTGATTCCAAGATGTATTTACTAGCGCAAGTGAAGTTGTCAACAGAATATAAAATTAAGTTGACAGAATTCAATTGTCCTGTCATAGAGGCATCTAGAAATTGCTGGCAATAAAAATCTCAATGAAAAATTAGATTGATTAAACAGGATACAAAAAATAAAATGGAAGAAACTACAGAACCGATAAGTATCTCTAGTAATTTCAAAGGTGAAATTATTCATACAGCTCCAGATGTATTGCAAATATGTGAGAAAAAAAACTTTCACATACCCACTACTTCAGTGGAGGTGGGTTCAAGGTTGTCAGACTAGTCCTTCCTAAAACTTTAAAGCAAGGGTTGGTAAAGCAGATTTATTAGAACACTTATTATATCGAGAACTACATTCTATTCACTTCTGCTGACAACCTGTAACATAGACAAGATCAGGGAACATGAGAAAATTCAGATACAAACAGCCTGCAATGGTGGTCAGAGGAATTTCCTATCCTTGGATCAAACAGTTACTGGAAAATATACATTCATTCTTTATTATTACACTCACTATCCAGAAATACCACTGCTAGAGTGTACAATTTGCAGTACTGAGACAGTGGGTCATAAGTAGTTTGTTAGAAGGTCAAATGTTTTGCAAAATGTATGACTTTAAACACATTGTTGTCAATGCAGTACTTGATTGAACAACCAGAGCATTTAAAACACAGCTACTGTAATCAAAACCACAAAAGCCTACCCAATAAACAAAACAAACACAAACAAAAATCCCCAAAGCTCAACAAGCCCCCAAAACTCTATGATCATTGAAACATCAAAAACATTTGTAGCCATAAAACGATGTTGACAGGTATAACTGGAAAACAAGCACCCAGTACAGGTATTTCTTAAGAGATTCATTTTACAAATGATAATTAAGGAGCAATCTTTCAGCCTTCCACTTATTCTAGAAAAAAAAAGGTAGAAAGCTAGACTCAGAATTTAAATTCCAGACAAAGGGCTGAGCTGATCAGTGGCATTACTGCCTTGTTTGCAGTGTGAAAGAAATACAGGCCAATTTAGTGTGCTTTGTGAGAAAGGCTGAGATGCTTAGAACCAATAAATGTTTGTTACCTCTGTGAATGGCATCTGCAAAGCTGGCCTGCCAGGTGGCTGAAGGAGGAGTCTTATGAAGATAAGAAGGTCCTGTTTTGGCTAAAACTAATGAGGCAAGGCTAAAATCACAAAATACACAGCTTCAAAACAGATTCCAGAGGCTATAGTGACCAAACTGAGACCTTTGCCTAATTAACTGTGATTTTAACATTACCATAGACACCCCTCAGTATGCTAATGAGCCAGATTGAGTACATGCTAGATATATATGACTATATTATTCAACTCTCCACCCAAATCATGCTAAACATCACCTAGAAGGTAGGGACAGTTGGAGTGAGGATACAAAAACCCATACAAGGAACATTTCCTTGTTGGTGGGGGACAGACTAAAGATCTTGGGATATATCTGTTACAGAAGACAACTGACAGGCCACTCCTTCTCTAACTATCAGGAAGGAAGGCTTTCTTCATAAGAATTGTGCACATATCAATATGTGGCCTAACATCTTTGCTAGCATTTCTCTCTATTATAATTTAGTGCTATTTTAAAGATTTTACTTTTCAGACTTTGTTGGACACTTCCCTGGGAGTGTAATTATTGGCTTGAGCTCAAATTCCTTGCAGTTACTCATCAACAGTCTCGAATCTGTTGCCTGTCACTTCAATAAATTAAACCGATCATAAATTTAATCTGTCCAGACTGTTTCAGACTGGAAGTCCATATTGGGCACTGTTAGGCAATTTTGCCTAACGAGTTCAGTTAAGGCCTGAAACACTGGGGCAGGCAGAATGCTGGGTCGGGGTCTTGCCAGTTAATATGACAGTGGAAAATAATGTGCAAACCAATATTGAATCTAATCCACAAAAGGCTTCAGAGATATACAAGATAAATGAAGGGACTGACTGTACATAAAAGAAGTCCAAAGAACTATTCTAAGCACAGGACTCCTGACTGCCTGTTTCTTAATTAACAGCTTGCTCCCTAGCTATGCTCAGAATCTCACCACAGATACTGTCTGACTGTGATTCAATAAGCAGAATGACTCCATGTATTTGGACTCATAATATCATAGTAACATAGTATTGACTGAGCTGGGAGAGACGCAATAGGATCATTGATTACAGGTCTTAAACCCATGGAGGACACTCCAAGAATCACACCATGTGCCTGAGAGCAGCCTGTCCTCCAGTGCTACTGGATTTCTGCTTTCAAACCCTCTGCGTGTCTTCATACCACATCTCAGGTTTATAACACAATGCCAGTATGTTTTGCAGAAAGCACTGCAGTGAGCAGTACAAAAGTCTCGCATTCCTTCAGACACTATTGACTGAAAAAGAAGTACCAAAATAACAGCTCTGTCTTAGGGCCCGGGAGAACTGTCTGACACTCCTGTGTTGTGCAGTGTGGACATGGCCAGTCTATTTTAGGGACAGTAAGCCCCAAGCAGCATGGATGTGAGTCAGTCTGGGCTGCTCTACTCTAGAATCAGGGACGACTTAAAGCTTCTTGTCCTTTCTGTTTATTAGGATATAGACAAACAGGCAGACCTGTAAACCAATGATGCTTAATAATATTGTGGTTAGCATCATATTTTTCTACTTGGAAATGAAAGATGTAAAAATAACTATTTCCATGTCTTGAGCGGGAACATGGCACCCTCAGAATGTTCTGTTTTACCAGAGGGAGTCAAGTAATGTCAGTGGGTCAAGAATGAGTAATGTGAGCCATGAAAACAGTTATATGAAAAGAAATTAATGAGAAATATGCCACTTTTCTCTCTTTACTCCCCCAGTCTTTTTACTAATATTTTAAGATTACTTGTTATTCTACTAAAGACTCATTCACAAAACTTGCCAAACACTTTTTGCTACACATGGCCTAAGAATGCTACAATCAACATGCGATGCAAAACCAGCAAGATTATGGAAACCTTATATGCTGTAAATGTGACTGCTGTACTCTGTAGACTTCTTAAGTCACCTAACCACAACGACATACCATTTTGTCAAAAGTAGTATGGTTTGTCAGATAGTCCTAGTTTTTTCAAGCAAAAGAAGAATTCTGCAGAAAATTACAACATGGGTAAGATGGTACAATTTAAATTCTGCTATAAAATTTAAGCAATCTATTAATTCATGTACTGCATATTCTCGTCATACTAAATGTGTTGCAACATGCAGCACATTTGTCTTCTGTAAAGAAAGCAAAATTACTTCATTTTTTTGCCTCCATTGAAATCTCAATGAAAATAACAAGTATTACAAAAACAGCAAGTGTACTTTTAAAAATAAATAAAAGGCATTTCCAGGACAAGCCACAGACATTTTCAGTCACAAATTATAGGCTATTTTAAGAACATTTTAGCAGACATCATTGCATACTCGCAGAAGTATTGTACGTAGATATAAGTCTGGATCTAGTTAACCTGATCAGCCTTAATTGTGCCAAAAATGTTTCCAAGATAACTTCTTTTGTTTAGGACAACAGAATCTAACTTACAGATTTTTATTCCTGTGGCTCTGTTTGGTAGTTTTTATTTGTTACATAAGCCTACTCAAATACATCCCTGAGAAATCACACACACTTAACCCTCATTCGACCTTCAATCCCATCACAAAAGCTTTCTCAAGGTATATGCTTTTATCAGTGCAAAATTACCAACTTTTATTTTCATACTTTACTAAAGTTTCTTTGAACTATTTATTAGCAAAAGCAACCAGGGATAATTTCTTCTTGTCTTGCCAGCACTCTCTTGCACTCTTGGGCACCAAGACAGTAGGTAAAACTCTCGTGATTACACCTTCTGGGAGCAACACCTTGAGTCTTTGTGAAACAAACTTAAACTCAAGGCTTCTATGAGCTAATATTCTTTGTCTTTTTCTTCTTGCCTCAGGTTCCTTTTTATTTTGTCTTTAGGCAATTTAAATATTTTATCGGTATAAACAACAACAACGTCAAACTGTATGATCCTATTACTTCAGCTGTCAATCCTTGAACACCCAGACCCAGGAGATTAAAAGTGTGCAATCAAGGTAAGGTAGAGTCACACTGACCAAAAAGTATCACTAGAGCACCAACTTTTCAACAGTTAACAACACCATTTACTAGATCTCAATCTTGTTTTTATTCCAGTTTGAATTAGACTCATCCAAAGCAAGCTGTTACATGCATCAAGTTACTCTCTTTTTGCCACAAAAGTTTAAAATTCTCTAAATCATACCTCATTCTGCTTTCCAATTCAGAGCCATGTGTGCCATACAATGGGGGCCCCAGTGGTGCGTGTACTCAGGAGCAGTGGGGGCTGCCCGGTGCCGGACACAGCCAGATCCAGCCGCTCCAATGGCCCCACCACAGGGCACAGCTGGACCCTTCAGCCACGGGCAGGAAAGCCTGGGTAAGAAAGGGCAAAACGCTGCCTGGCAGTCAGGGCTGAGGGGAACAGTGTGGGAAACAGCCGTGTGAGCCCGGAGAGGAGACCAGAGGAGGGGAGGAGGTGCTTCAGGCACCCCAGCAGAGATGTCCCTGCGGCCCCGGAAGAGACCCTGGTGGGGGAGGTGTTTCTCTGCAGCCTGTCAGAAGGCCCCAGGCTGGAGCAGGGAGAAGTGTGAGGGTGAAGGAGAAGCCTAGAGGGGTTGCTATGGACTCACCACAGCCGCCCATTCCTCTGCACTGCTCAGTAGGAGAAAGTAGAGGACTTGGGGATGAAGGGCTGAATGTGAGCCTGGAAATAAGAGGCAATGAAGGCAATGTTACTGTTTCTGACTTTTTTTATCACTATCAAACTTTAGTTTTGTGATAAATGACTAAGTCTTTAAGCAAGATTATGCTCAAAGATTAAAATTTTATTAAATGCAAGCAAACAGAGTCGGGTGCCCCAGGAGTCTCGGCTATGCCAAGACACACACACTTAGTTCAGTTCCCCCTTTTAAACTTCTTTTCCAAAGTCTTTCTCATTTTTCCCGCCATTTTCCCGTCTTATTGGTTCTCTATATTAATACATGTTTATCATAACTATTTCTTGAGAAGAGGCTGATCTTTGCAAGTGAGTTCCAGGAATAGGCATATCTTCTTTAGCGCATGCTCTCTTTACTTCTTAGGGTCTTCTCGGCTCCTCTCTGGTGGTCGGTAGATGAAGTAAACAGTTTTCCTCAGCTGGCCCTTAGGATAAGCCTAAACTTTTACACATGCAATTCACAGGTTTTTCTTAGATAACACCATGCAGTTAACAGTACAACTGGTTTAAACTCATATACCAGGCGGCTCCTGCAAGATACAGGAACTGTTTGCATATTATTATTTAGCTGTAATCTTGAGAAAAACAGAACGGTCAACGCCTGCGGCCATACAAGGGTATGCAACAGATAAGGTCACATTTCATTACGCCCTAGCATTATTCCATATCAACACGAATCAGGTGAACATATTTCACAGTTTTAACTGGCAATAAGTGAAACTATTTTTTCCCAGGTGGAGTCCATTGTCAGTAATGGCAATTGCTAAGTGATATCACTGTTCTTTTCCATGAGCTTTTCCATCTTATTAATCCTCTCTCCTGTTGAGAAGAGTGAGAGAGCAGCAGGGTGGGTGTCTGGCAGACAGTCAATGTCAACCCACCATATCCCCATAATACTTAAGAGAAAATATTGCCTAAGAGTCTAATAGTCTAGTAAATAGGACAACCTAAAATGAGATTTGATCTTCTGAACTGCAAAAAAGTGACAGAGGCATGCAGAAAAACAATAAGAGTACTTTGTACATGAAAGAACTGGGAACAGACATTAAGATATAATTCAGGATCTGGTCTGAAGCTGTTACACGCACAGATCACATGCTAACCATGAAGCAGCTACAAGCTGTAGTCCTAGAAAATAAATGTCTCTAAGGAAAAATGGTTTGTCATTTTACAGAGTTGAAAAATCAGCAGGAAATAATCCCTATGATGAGATGAATTTGAATACAATAGATAAGAATTCTAAGCTATTTCTTTTGTGTTTTCTCTCATTGGAGATGCTTAATCAGAAGGACAAGTGAATGGAGGCACAAATAAAAGACTGGGGTGGCTAAATATCTTCTGCTTGTTTGAACAACTAAAAGAAGATTAAACATTTTACTAAAAAGAATCAAGATATATTTGAACACCTTCATTTCAGATGATATTTTTGTCCAAGTGGCATCTCGATTTTGATGAAAGATGCAGAGGTTTTATATAAAGATATGCAAAGAATGCATACGTGCGGCACAGAAAACACAGTGTTAGGACTTCATAAGTCAAAGACTCAAGAACTCCATGAGATTGTTCTCATTTCATAATAAGAATTAAAACTCTTAGCAACATCAGGCAGAAGAGTTTTGAGGCTGAGCCTCATTAACTATATTTTAGCTACCAACTACATTTTATATTCAAAAAGTGTTGTCATAGAGTGAGGAATCCAAGGAGATAAATGTATTTATCTTATCAAAGATGTGGAAGGTTAATAGAAGTGCTGATCACAGTCTGTAAACACTAATACAAGAAAAAAGTAATGAATTTTAGAAGGACTTTCTACCTATTTTGCCAGAATATAATAGCAAAAGTGTATCAGACACACAGTTTTAAGAGGACTTGACTGAAGGAAAACAAATGCCAAGGAATATTGCAGCTTTGCCATCATTTTTCATTTTTGAGACTGGATATAAAGTTATATGACCAGAAATGGTTGCATGCAATAAAAGAAGTTGCAAATATATAATTCAGACTGGAATGGCATTTGCTCATTCTAGCCCTAAAATGCATGGTTGTATGAACTGGTGATTGCAATAAAGCCTGGCAAATTTGGTAAAGCTGGCTAAGATATTCTTTTGCATAAAAAAATGGCATTTAATTCACTTAATTTAAGACTTATTTTCAAGTGTTATATTTAATCTTTTTTTGTTCGTTTGTCTATATATAGTAAGTAGTTAACAGAAAATACTTGAATGACATAGCAAAGAGATGTACTGAAATGAATTATTTCTAAACAGTGAGCTGTTACCTAATTAACCTGGAAATTTATGGTAAGCAAGTTTTTCTTTATAGTGTTTTGTAGTACAACTTTTTAATGACAGCTGTTAATTGTCATGCATTTTTAAATTTTGGAGCCATTTCTTTTTTTCTTATTGGGTAATATTTTCTGTGTAATAAACTGAGTTTGTGAGAAATTTGGTCCCAGTTTAATAGGGACATTTATGAGCTTGGCTCACTCTACATTTTATTCTCTGGGTACATCATATTTGGCTTAGAGACCTAACAATTGTTGGTGCTATTCATGCCTGGACATCACAAAACATTTCAAATCGCTTCTGATATATAGAGAGTCACTGCAGCCTGCACTTAGCGTTTTTCAGCAAAGCAGTATTTTGTGTTCTATGATGCTTTGAAGCAGTGTCCTTGTATAGAATCCCATCATATGCAGCAATTTCATCTATGTAGTCACAATATAATTTTATACTTGGAGGAATCTGGTCTGTTTCATTTTTGCCTTCCATGGAGAATTACTTTCAATCTGTTGTAAGCCTAGATTATTTTACATCTGTTTGAGCCTGCCACATTTTGCTGAAGAGATGGACAGTACCATCATCATTTATTCTAGATACTACTTCATGCAACTCCCTTCCTATTTTATAGGTTACTTTGAGAGCATAGACTTCCTTTAACAAAGGAATTTAATTTAATCCTAATTGTTTGAAGCTGATTTGACATTTCAGAAATTGCTTCCACAAGATGTGTGTCAGAATTTACCTCAAATGGTTTCAAATTCAAATAGCTGATGAAATTAGAACATATGTTCTTGCTTTTTTTCCTCAGTATAAATATACTGTGACTTAACTGGAAATCTTAATCATAACATAATTATGCTAGCCTAATAAGAACTAATCAGACAGAAGGGTTTGGGTTTTGTTGTTTTTTTTTTTCATTCCTCTATTTATAAAATATTTTATGTATGAAATCATCAGGCGGTATCCAATGCACTGCATTTTTGTGGTGTTCTTTAGACAGCTTTTAAATACTGTCTCTCTCATTTGGGTAGCATGCGTCTTTTTCCTAATCACACTCACATACCATAACCTTACAAGTGTTCAAATGTGCAGTGGATCTTTCTGAAAATGTTCAACAAAGCTCACCAGGAAGTTTTGATTCTGTTTCCGTGGAAAACAGTTAACATCAAAGCTTTCCAATACATTAGAGTTTTCATTAAGAGACCGCAATTTTCCCTTATTTTTTTGTACAGTTTTTCAGTTTTTGGTGACAACTCTCTCTTCTCATCCTTTAAATTAAAAAAAAAAAAAATAAATGACATTTTACTACCTACTAAGAGGCCCATTGAATAAAAATGTAGTATTTCATAAAAATATTTTCAAGCAACATTATTTCTCAAGGTTTTTATGCTTATGGAACCTTTACATGTTTGTCAGATCATCTAAATTAAATTTTACTCCCCAGGTTTGCCATTCAGATTTCTTTTTTTTCCCCTTTTGCTATTTGTCAGTGGGTTAAGTTACTATATGTTGGGTGAACCCATGATACCTGATCATGCTCAAATTTTTGTTCTTTTACTGTGAAATAAGAGATTCAAATAAAAAAACCCCCTCTAATAATAATAAACCTGAACTCCAAGTGACTAAATACAATCTAATTTATTTCTTATTGCAATGAACTATAAGTTTGTATACTGTCAATTACCGCATTTCACCTGAAAGAGTACTTTTCAGTTAAGATGCTTTTGTCATTCCTATGTAACAGTCATTCTATGCTGTTCCATTTATGTTTTCAGATCAATGTGGGGGGGGCGGGATTTCCTGTCCTCACAGTATAACATCTTTGGTCTTTCAGTCCTGGAAAGATAGTTGCAAAGCAGCAGGAGCCACCATTTCTGAATTGCGTTGTCCCTCTTCATAAAAGAATTCTTGTAAGGAGGTAAAGAAAATGCCTGCTTTTATATCTCATGCCATCTGAAAAAGGGACATATTCTTTATTCAGTATTTTTGCCATTATGAAGCCAAAAAGTCTTTGTTAGTTTGCTCATACAACTCTAAAAGTTAAAATATTTTGCATGTTTGCTTTAAGTAACATGTAAATGTATACTTTATATTTCATCATTAAAAAGTGTATTAAACTGGTAATAGCATTATCAGGTCAGGACATTATATGCAGTGAAGGGTGCATGCACTTGCATGCACATCTGTGCCTAAGAAACTGCTCCAGAGCTCACAACACAAGAAGTTGCAGCACTACCAGGCAGAAAGCTCAAGGATCAGCGTTGAGAACATTGTGAATTTGTTTACTGTGCAAATCTTGCTTCTTGGAGCCCTTCTTCCTCCTGCATTCCCCCCCTCCCTCCTTTCCCCCATCAGGAATTAACAAGCATCTTACTCTCTACTTAAGGTAAAGCATGGAAGAAATACATCTGTTGCAGTTTAACCCCAGCTAGCAACTAAGCACCAGGAAGCTCTTTGCTCACTCCTCCCTCCCAGTGGGATGGGGAGAAAAATTGGAGTAAAATGTCATGGGTTAAGAACAGTTTAATAATAATAATAATCATGAAAACGAAGATATCAAAAAGAGAGAGAAATAAAACCCGAGAAAAGACAAGTGATGTACAAAGCCTAAGGAGCGATCCACCCATCGTGGCTAACTCCCCCCAGTTTATATACTGAACACGATGTTCTATGGTATGGAATATCCCTTTGGCTAGTTCAGGTCAGCTGGTCTGCCATGGTCTCTCCCAGCTTCTCGTGCACCTGCACATTGGTAGAGCATGGGAAACTGAAAAAACCTTGACTTAGGATAAGCACTGCATAATAGCAACCAAAACATCAGTGTATTATCAACATTACTCTTACACTAAATACAGAACAATGCATTGTACCAGCTACTAGGAAGAAAATTTACTCTATCCCAGACAAAACCAGAACAACCTCATTATCCTTTAAATTCTCAAATAACATCTTATTAAGCCACTGGGGAACCACATCTTTGAACTTTTCCTGTTACTTAACATTTTCATTTTGAAAACTGCAACACTTTACAGCTGGAGGATAGGAGAAAATACCCACAATCCCCAAATTCTTTTACTCCAGCCTGGAAGAAAGAGTACAAATCAGAAGTTATTTTTGGATAAAACAGTCACAGAATGGCTGGCTTTGATTTACATTTCCATATATTTAGAAAAGCAGCCTTGCAAGCCTAGGCAATGTGATATTTCTGCTGCTAGTAATACTCCAAAGTCTCAGCACTAATTTCAGTACAAGGCCTCAGGACTTGTCAGGCTGTGTCTTATCTACGCTTGTTTTAGCTATTACAGCATATTGTCTGGTGGTGCAGTGAGCATAACTTAACTTGCTGTAGGTTAGCATTCTGAAATTGCATAGATCTACTTCTTAAAGAAATTAAACTGCATGTGGTAAAGGTATAATGAAACTAAGCAACCACTGGGTAATAAAACCTGTAGAGCAGCAAAAAAATAAATGTTGGCAATGGATTGAAATCATACAAAAGCAACCACAAGTGGAGTAAGTCTGAGGAAGAAAAAAATTTCCCATCATCTATATTGTTCTCCTTCCAGAAAAGGAACCTGAATGCTTACAACTTGCCATGAGAACACTCTGGAAGGCTGAGCATAACACCCAGACTGCAGAAATATGAAATCTTGTTTCTAGTTGCAGGATGTGGGCCCTTATTGGGAATGTATTGTAATATTATCTGTTACTATTATTTTATTCAGAATAATGATAACTGTTTTTGGTACTTTAATTAGACTGGCAAGACATTTGTTAGACTCCCAACAAATACAAGGGTTCTTTCACCCACCTTTTGCAGAGGGCAAAGTGTAGCAGAATATTTTTGCATTGGGCTAGTACCTACAAAATGGTACATTTCTTAATTGCTTTAACAACAGCCTTTAAAATTACCTGCTTTTATAGCAAAGCAGAGGTAAAAGTAGTCTTTAATGCATGCTCTTAATTCTTTAATAGATGTATCTATCCACAATTCTTTAAACTATTTTGACAAGCTAAAGTATTTCCTGCACTATTAATTTTTCACGAAAGGCAATGAGCAGCAAATCACTAAGAGTCAATGTTAGAAAACAGAAAAAATACTTCAAATTTAGATTGAATGTATGGATAATAGCAATAATTCAAGCACTAATTTGTTTTATAATAACAAAATAATAATTGGGTCAAGGTTTGGGAACATCAATAGGACATGGAACAGGAAATTTTTCATTGCATCTCTTGTGCTTGCTTCCAAAGCTGCCAGTTTTTCATAGTACTTCTGCTAGTTAATAAGGTCTACCAAAAAAGTCACCCAGAACTGGTCTTCTCAGAGATACTAAAGCACGACATGCATAGATCAGTTAGTTCATCACCAGTTGGATCTGTTAAAAGTAATATTGTATACTTTGTGATACTATATTACCATCTAAGCAGTTCAGTAGCATACCATGTATCTGTGCACATGTGACTACAGCACAACAGTATGTTACAAGGTAAGTTAAATATATTAAAGAAGCAAAGTCTCCCTCATTGTGAGAACATTTTTTCTAGCTAAATTCACCAAAGTGGAAAGAAAGGAAGAGGTGAAAGTTCTGTCTGTGAACTAGTGGGTAACAGTTCACCAGCTGCCCTAATTGTTCTCAAGTACTTTGGCACACCTCTAGATAAAAATTATTATGGTTCAGAGGATGTGATGTAGATAGGAACATTTGTCAAACCATAACCAAACTTTTTTCAATTTACATTAGTGAAGTTATGAAGCTGAACTATGGCAGCCACTTCCACTAATCTATTAGTTAAAGAAAAAAGCCACAAAGCATGACATGCCTTCAAATCTCTCTATATCTGTAAGCAGATGTGTATATTCAGGAATGCATTTTAAGCATCATTAATACTGATACAGAAAGATATTGCAGTCATCTTTCATAACCATAGATTTCATGGATGCAGTCTGCCTGAACAACGTTCCTCAGCTCAGAGTGTTCATCTGTCTTGTAGAAATGGTTCAGCATTTTCATTCATCATTTGAATGAGGTGTAGTAAAATGTCTTTTTTTTTTTTCCAGGCTGAACTAGTGTATGTTCATGGACTATGCTTTCTGAGCCCATCAATAATAATGATGTTATATGGTTCACTCTAGTCCTGGGCTGCTGCTCACATCAGAGTAATAAAGTAATAAAGAAGCAGAGCCCTCCTGTATGGAAATGCATGGCTTCACTGGGCTTTGGTGAGTGGAGAGCAGCTAAAAGCTTCAACTAACAGAATCCACTATTTTTTTTTTCCCAAACAAGGAAACAATAAGCAAGTACAAATAGAAGATGGACCCATCAGAAATAAAATTAACTCTAATATGCTTTTACCCATTTTAAACAATTTCGTGCTCATACACATTAACAGGAGTAAACAATTAGGTCTTTTTTATGGCCTATACAGATTATTATTTCAAACTCCCTATTCATTGCATTCTACTACATATGTGAATAAAAGTGAAAGCTTAAGACCCTCCCCATGCCTCAAGAAGCTATCAGCTGTGCCAAATTACCATCACATTCTGAGCTATGCTGCATCCTTCATGTCCCCTGTGTCATGTGTTTTTTCAGCATCCAGAATCATCATGATCACTGTGCTTTGAAGTGGTCTTCAAATTTTTTATTTTTGTGGAGGAAGTGATTAATCAATTTATCAGGAAATTCCTCAGCTTCCTCTATGCAAAGAGCTGGGCTGATGACTTCTAGATGCAATTTCTATCTCATCTTTTCAAAGGTCACTTGTTAAGATAAGCAGTATGTTTTGGGGCTGCTAAATATCGATATGTTCCAGAGGACTCTAAATGCATCTTTATGACTCTGCATTAAAATGACACTGTCAGGTAATCAAAGCATGTACAAAACAGACAAATTAACAATAAAAGCCCACCAAATGCTCTAGGCATTTTTTACACTTCCCACAAAGCAATTGAAGAAAAATACAAATTTTCCTGCTATACACAATGAAAGAAAGAATGGAAATATTTTGGGTATGCACTCCAGATGTTGACACTGAATCTTCTAAGAAGCTAAGCAAAGGAACAGAGGTTCCCTCAAAATCCTAATGAAAACTCAAAGAAAATCACAACAATTATCATTCAGCACTATAAGGAACAATAGCAACTGGCAGGACTGGAAAGAGTCCATTTTCACTTTATCAGCAGTAGTATGGAGTGAATGCAAAAAAAAAAATTACCACTTTTTTGGTTTAGTTTTATAATTACTTTATTACTTATTTATTACTTACTTTCACACCATGGACATATCCTTTCTTTGTTCAGAGAACACATATATTTTTCAGCTATATCGGACACAAAAGAGTAGACCAGCAATAATGCTTGCAGATTCCTAGATAACATTAACTAGAAGCCATGTTTGGCTGTTGCCTGAGAGACCAATTTAATTAATCCAGACTGTTTTTTAAGAGGGATAGCATTATGAGTAACCTCCACATATATCTTTTAAATGCAAAGTGATCTCGAAGCTTGAATACCAAATCTCTCTGAAGCTGTAAGAAAAAGTGACACCACCTCTGTATTAAGAATGTCTTCTTAATTTCAGGGCTACTGAATCATAAGAATCAAATTTTAAAAAATTCACAAACCTGGACTGGTGAGGCTTTCAGAGCAGCCACCATAGATACTACACAACTTGCAAATTTGCACTTTGTAAAAGGAGCTGAGCAGGAGCTAAGAAAGCATATTCCTTTTGAAAAGTATGTTAATCTAACAGATGGTTTGGTTCGAAGGGCAAAAATGGCTGTGCCCAGAAAATGACGAAGGAAGGATCACTGAAAATATTAAGTAACAAGTGAAACTGAAATATTGCTGCATAGCAGGATATGTTTAACTTCCTTTTGCAAAGCTAAACAGGCACTGAGAGTACTTATACGGTGAAAATATTGTAGAATGACTCCGAGGCCTTTGATCTAACCATGGTGGAAATCTGTTCTGGCATGTCTATTTAATCTGAAACCCTTCCTCCAGTGCCTGACAGAGAAGCAGTATCAGAGAGTTGATCAGCAAGATGTGTAATGTAGAGAGGTCCGAATCAATAAGGATTTGTTTTGGCACCATAGCGCTGATCACAGTACCTCATGCAGCAGTTCTTTTAACTAAAAATATCTTCCTGATTGCAGGCCACATCTTATTTTAGCACCAGTCACTGAGATTAAGAGAGCACTCACTGTCAAATGTTTTGTTTATTTATTAGGATTCCAAGCAGGGGACAGCAGTGAAGCAATTTCTTTCCTGTGGATTTCAGCAGAATGCAAACAATGTTATGACAAAATGCCCGGTTTGTTAGAACTAAGGTTGAAAAGTACTTACTGTTTAAAGATCAGCTATTCTTAACCATCCACATCCTTAGTAAGATACATTGTCCTGCATCAGAACAAAGGCCCATTTAGCCCAATGCTCCATCTGTAAGAGTGGACAAAAGTAAATGTCCAGGAAGAAGTATATAAATTCATAATTAAATAACTATACCTTACACTTATAGCCACCCCAGTTCTAAAGACCTGAGTCAGGATATTCCTGAATCATAGATGGCAATTTTGGAACCCTATGCACCTTCACAGATTATTCTTCCATTAAGATAAACCACTTGTAATGAAATAAAATTACAAGAATAGCAGATGCCTAGCGTTCATGAGACAAACTTGTGATTATCTGGATTCTACTGATAACTTCACAGAATCACAGAATCACAGAATCACAGAACATTAGGAGTTGGAAGGGACCTCGAAAGATCATCTAGTCCAAACGCCTTGCCACAGTAGGATTCCCTAGACCAAGTCACACAGAAGCACGTCCAGATGGGTTTTGAATATTTCCATAGAAGGAGACTCCACAACCTCTCTGGGCAGTCTGTTCCAGTGCTCTGGCACCTGAACTGGGAAAAAATTTCTATGTGTGTTCACACAGAATCTCCTATGCTTCAGCTTACAGCCATTGCCTCTTGTCCTGTCACTGGGCTTCACTGAGAAGAGCCTGACCCCATCCTCCTGACACCTACCCTTCACATACTTAAAAGCATAGATGAGGTCACCCCTTAGTCTCCTCTTCTCCAAGCTAAGAAGACCCAGCTCCCTCAGACTTTCCTCAGAAGGAAGATGTTCCAGACTCTTCATCACCTTGGTGGCTCTGTGCTGGACTTGAAATTTCAAGCAGTTCCCTATCCTTCTTAAACTGAGGGGCCCAGAACTGAACATAAAATTCCAGATGCGGCCTCACCAGGCTAGAGTAAAGAGGAAGACGAACCTCTCTTGACCTACTAGCCACGCCCCTTCTAATACACCCTAGAATCCCATTGGCCCTCCTGGCCACAAGAGCACAGTGTTGGCTCACGGTCATCCTTCCATCCACCAGGACCCCCAGATCCCTTTCCCCTTCACTGCTCTCCAACAGCTCAGCCCCCAACCTAAACTCATACATGGGGTTGGTCTGTCCCAGGTGCAAGACTCGACACTTGGCCTTGTTGAATATCATTAAATCTCTCTCTGCCCAACTCTCCAACCTAAGTCATGCTGAATGGCAGCACAACCCTCTGGTGTGTCAGCCACTCCACCCAGTTTAGTGTCATCAGCAAACTTGCTGAGAGCACACTCTGCTCCCTCATCCAGGTTGTTAATGAATAGATTGAAAAGTACTGGTCCCAGTACTGACCCCTGAGGGACTCTCCTAGATACAGGCCTCCAACTAGACTCCATCCCATTGACCACGACTCTCATAAATTTGCTGTGCAGGCTGGACGTCTAAATATGAATCTGTTGAACAAGGGATTCCCATAATTCCCTCTACTTAAAATCACATTATATATCTAAATATGTGGATGTAGCTGTGTGCCTCATTGTACTTTCCAGAATTATTAGTTTCAGTAAACAAATGGGTGCTAAAACTCTCATTCATCACTTTCCAAAATGCAAACACTAGTTACCTAAAATCCACCAATTTTCATATGATCTTGACTTGCTTGTATTGATATGTCCTTGTTATTCAACCTGCCCTCCCAGTGAAAATCTTTCCCAATATTCTAAGTATTAATTATTGGCATATTACTAATACCACATGTGACTGAAGTGTTTGTTTGCATTTTATTTTAGGATAACAGGGGAAAAAGAAACATGTTTTCATACAGAAACCATGGATTGTTTTTAACAAGTTTTATAACGAAGGCTAAGGTTCAAGAAGAAGAGTGGCAAATTATGCAGGAAAATAGCAACAGATTATAATAGCAGGAAGAAAAGAACATGAGACTGTTGACCCAAACTAACGGAACCGAGAAGGATGTTAGCCTTCGTGGAGGGAGAGTAGGCTTGAACTACTTTTCTCTTGACATGGTTGACTTTCCAGAGATATGTGAGCTGAAGCAGGGTTTGAAGAAGGGCTATTAAAAAAAAAACCCTGAAAACTCAGGAAAACAAAGAATTAAGGTATGTTATCAGTCCACTGCACACTGTCTGAGAGAAGGAGATTGCTGAATTTGAGATGAAGTGGCAAGAATATTGCTTGACCAGACTGACTAGATGAGTCAGTGCACCTAGCAAAAAACACAGCTTAGATTACAAAACCAAGGAAGAGCACAAAACAAAATAATATGTGCATAAAGCCCAGTCTGCCCTCTTGCCCCCCCACAAAAATACCCCAAACAAACAAGCAACCAAACAAATTTAGAACAGCAAATCCTAGTGAAAACCACCTTAAAAGAAAACCCTAAGGTTCCAGAGAGATTATTCATGTGAAAGTGGCTTTTAAAGGTTTAACGGCTAAATGAAATATGGTAGGGAGAGTTTCACAGAGAGGCTAGACAACAGCTAAAAAAAGGCCAAACACATTCCCTTCTATTTCCACAACACTGTTAAGCATGGTACATTCACTTCATCATCTCTGCAGTAAGAATTTCACCTTTCCTTTCCTCCCATACACTGCAAATGAAATAAGACATGGCTAAAAAATACAGACTACTACTTTTTTTTACCAAAAGAAAAATGGGGATCCTTTCATAACCTGAAAGGGGCAAGAGGCCAAGATTGATGCCATGAAAGATCAGCCAAACTGCCTGGTTCAGCAGTCTCCCTTCTGCTAAGTTCTTCTGGCTAATCCTTCTGCAATCAATACAGGTATGTCTAACGTAATGTATGTTAATAGACTGTATGCAGCTAACTCCAGAGACCAGTTTCTGCCTCTGGAAGGGACAGATTATAGGTTGTATCACCCTGTGCCTTAATTCTACATTTGTTTTCAGAGGCTTGTGTTTTGGAGTTGATCTTTTAGAAGGGTATGAGATATCTGGCAACATTAAATTAATAAGATTCAAAGAAAAAAAAACAGCATAAAACTAGTTAACAACCTCCTTAGATGATGAACAGTAACTTTGCATGCCCTAAATTATATTTTTGATGTTATAATTTTTAATTCTGAAGTCTCTGATAACTGCAGGCCTGGAGCAGGAAGGGTTGGACAAGGCTATCTCTAGAAGTTCCAGCAGTCTGGTGGTAATTAGTGAAAATAGTGATTATCATGTGGAAAGGATCACCACAGTGGTGTTTCACTTCTTCTCTCACCCTTTCTAATGCTACATTTAATATCTTCCTTTTATGGCATCATTTTCTTACATTTTATCTCTTATTTTGAGCTTTTAATAGAGCTTTGGATTTTCTCCAAACATCCTGAAATTATACTACAGAGCACTATTTGATGTATCAAGAACTACACATCACAGTAAAGTCTTTCAGCTCTATTCTGTCATTAGAAAAAAATTATATTCAAAGTTACTACTAGTGATCTTATAATTTCAACTAATATTAACAAATGGTACTTTCTCCCCTTAAGGAAATGTGGGGAAGTCAGCTTAATTTACAAACTAATTGTGCTTTTTAACTATAAGATGTACAAAAATACTGAAGATCAAGATCTTTAGAGGTGTCATATTTCTCATTGGATATTTTTTTTTAACAATAGGCAATAAGTCATAAAAAAAATTAAGTGATGCTTTAGTATATAGAAACTTCCTCTATGCAGATAATTATACTAAATTATCAAAAAGACCTTCTCAGACTTACAATTCATGTTTCTTTCAAATTCTTATAAAAGTGGGATCTGCAAAAAAGAATGCAAGAGTTGAAAAGTCTTGTCTTCATAGATTGCATTCATGTACATTTATGCAGGGAATAAGGAGGAAGGAAGCTGAATTCACAAGACTTGCATTTAATACAAAGATAAATGTAAAACTTTTACTATCTTCAACAGTTTACTCAGATACAATACCTCCTTCCTGCAGTGCTGACCTACTTCCTAAAAATGTGAGGATAATATTTCTACAGAAGCATAATGATACTTAAGAATGCAAGCAATAGTTGGCAGTTTTATAGTTTCAGACATCTAAACTCAAGATGGGAGATTATTATAAGCAAAGACCCTTATGAGTAATTTTTGTTGCCATAAATTGACATCTTACTTTAAAAAAAAAAAAAGTAACCCCCAAAATAATTAAATGTTTTGTGAGCTTTCGTTACTGGGTGCTTCATTACTGGTGTAGATACAGAGCTGATGAATCCATTTGTGAATTTTGAGGAAGAACTGATTAGAAACAATCAGGATGAAATAACTGTTCACTGGTGAATAGGTTATTAAGTTTAACACTTTCAAGGCTGCCTAAGGAAACAGATTTCTTGACTTTTTAGATAGTTTTGAAAGTATCAGGTCCGTAAGAGATTTAATCCTCAATTTATCTGCTATAGAATTAGGATATTATTCCCTCTACAAAATACTATCTAAGGGAATGCACCAGGGGTTTGGAAAACTCATGAGATTCTCTATGACTGAAGATCTCTAGAGCAGACTATTCAAGACCTTGCTCACAGCCAAAAAATCATCCAGGTCCATGATGGGAGACCATAATGAGTGAAGAACCTCAGGAATTCCTTCGAGTGTCTGCCAAAATTGCTCAGACTTAAAAATGAACTAATGAAGTGAGGAAAGTTGTGTTACAGTTTCTGAAAGCAAAAGGTGCAAAAGAAGTATCATAGTCACTATTAACTGGAGACAAATTACTCCCTTGTAGTTTGGCAAAATATACTTAAGAAAGCCCTGACTGGGTGAGAGTAGAAATAGTAAAGCTGATTAACAGAGGGAGGGAAGAAAGACAAGGTAGAGCTGCTTAACTGAGTGCAGGAAGAACCTGCTATTGTTCTGGAAGTCATTTTAAGGGTTTTTAACATTGTTCTCTCTGCCTTTCTGTTAGAGGGTTAGGAATGGTATCTGTTGGCTTATATGAACACAAGAGACAATCTGAAGTTAATCTATGGATGCTTTATGTGTCTTATCAATGAAATGTGCATACAGGACCATGCAACTATGGATTTTATTTTTGTTTTGGACATGTGCCAAAACCAAACCTCTCAGAGAAGGAGAAATGGTCTTGGTCTAACTCTGAAGTGCAGCCAGAAGGCTAGTTTATCAATGTTGGAGTTATTTTTCTTTTTACGGTGGAACAGCTATACAAAAGGCAGAACAAACCACAAAGCTTTGTAATGAATCCAAAGTATATTTTTTCAGTAGTAAGTCAGAAAATGAGCTATGGGGAACAGATACTCCTCTGTACTTTACAGTGCATCACTAGGTATTTGACAAAAGAAAGCAATTTTTGTCAAGGAGTTGACAAGACAGTGAATCATAAGTTTGCCTTTTCATAAGGATTAAAATAACTTTGTGTAGTAAGACGAAAGGAAATGAAGTAGAAACTATCCATTTGGAGGGCGACAGAGAAGACATTTTTTTGAGGTATTTGTTAAACACCAAATAAAAATAGCACATCTGCAAGAAAATCCTCAGGTATGCTGGAAGTTTGGAAAGTAAAATGCTAGTTCACTGGCAAAGTTCTACTGGACTGATTTCCACAGGCAGGATTTGAAACCAGTCAGGTTTTTTGGTCTTTTTTGTCTGTCATCACATTTATAAATATTCAGCCTTTCTTTTTTTTACTGGCAGAAGTCTCATGACAAATGAAGGTGTTACTCAATGCTAGGCTGTACTAGCTTTTATCCTTCCCTCTCATTTATTCTCTCCTTGACATTTGGTAGATGGTTTTTTTGGTGGGGGTTTTTGGTTGGGGTTTTTTCCACTTTTCAATCTGTGTTTGTTTCTGGTAAATAAACCAATTTAAAAACAAAAGCAAAATTGTAAAACAACAAAAAAGAGCAAAATAGATTTAAGCACAGGTTTAAGAACATGCAAAGAAAACATAATTATGGAAAACGTTTTTTTGTGAAAAATATTTCTGTAAGCTAAAAATAAATCTGTGTTTACTATGCACAGACACTCACTGTGATAAATATTTTAAACAAAGTATTTTTTTTTAAGTTTGGTCTCTCATTCAGTTTAATAAGAAAAAAAATAAGCAGATGGCAGCACAGTATGTGCCTTTTGGATATTATGATAAGATTTCCATTGCTGAAATGTAAAAATTACCTTGTGGCTATGTCATCTGTATAGCAAGCTATGCTGTTTGAAATGCAGAAGCAAACATTTAGAATTATGACTTCACTCAACGTGCAGGAGAGTTTTCATACCAAATTGCTGTTCAAGTTCTGAACAGACTTTTTACTTGAACAATCTTTGTAATATTGAAGTTAAAAGATCCCCTTAAAGCACCTATTAGTTAGGCTTCCTGCCTTCTTTTAACATGTCAATAATAAATATTATAGCTACAATAAACTAGATAATAGCTGAAAATTGCTGTTACAAGATCTTCTGCAACTCAGAAGTTAATTAATAAATGTTACACCAGTAAAACGTAGTATGACAGTATATTCCACAGCACTTAAAATATATCTCTGAGATACATAAAAACTTAAATATATTTTGTAGTTTGACTTCTAATATGAATTTTTCAAGTTATATATACTAAGGATACATTTTTTTCATCTGAATCCAAATGACTAGAGAAAAACAGTTAAAGCATCAAAGAAAGGCAATGGCATATAGGAGTTCTTGAAGAAACAGCTGGGGTTATTTATCAACTATATTTTTCAAAGAATATTCCCTACTTTTCTTGAGATATTTTAAGATCCACTACCTCACAGGGATAAGCCCCTAAGCACAAAGTTTCTACTATGTATTTGCAGCCCAATTTTAAAGAAGATTTAGGCAAAGGAAGGCTTACTGCTGTGGAAAGAAACATAGGTTGCAGCTACACGGTATTTTCCAGGCAGTTGTGACTGGCTTTGTCTGCGCTCCAGGCTGGCTGGATTTAAGCCAGCAGCAGACCAGAAGATGCTGAGGTACAATTAACATGGCACAGAGTTTGAGCTAATAAGACTTGCTGGGAGACAGGGCTTTCAGGCACGTGTGGCACTCAGGCTCAGTGCCATGCTAACGCAAGCTACATGGCTTCCAGTTTAGAGCTGGCTTGCACCCAGCTGGTTCAGAGAGCAGGCAAGGACAGCCGGTATTTCCTCTGAGCATGGACAACATTTACTAGTGACTGCCACTGCCTGCAGAAAATGCACACAGCAGAGACTGTGCTGTGAGCAGGACCTTCTGCTTCCGTTAGCTGGAAATCTAGGAGAGATGCTGAAGGTACTTGCAAGGCAAGGTGAAGGTATAAGCAAGGGGAGATTTTTATCCAGGACACAATTTCTAAATGTATTTCTTCTGTCAATCTTTGATGACTGAATCAATTATGCTATCCTTCTGCAACACTGCCCTAAGAGCCATGGAGCAAGATCTTCATACTGCAGAGCTCACAAAATCTTCTTGTACCACACAGCACTGAATGACAGATACAGGTAGAACTCTGAAACTGAAGATTTTCTTCCTGTGAATAAAAGGTCTCTGTTCTCCACTGTTCTTCTCAGCCTCTGAGGTTAGTTGTACACCTGGATCTCCAAGCAAGGTCAGCCTGAGCAGCACCTACAGTCTTACCTCCTCCTACAACCATGGGCTAAGAGTATCCAAAAATTTTTGTGGATGCACAGCCACTCCATGGATTAAATGAATAGCTGTGGCATTGGAAGTGGACTTCAACTGCTTGCCAGTTGTCAGCAGCCAAGAGACTGGATAAATCACTTAAATCCATGCTTCTGAATTCAAGTTTCTCACAAAGCTAAGGATTTCTTTTTATCACCTCCAATTATTACTTATGACAATACCTTTGCTATTTTTGTCTTTTACACTATATTGTTAGACCTTGTACTTGTAAATATTCAGTTTCTAAAACAGATCTTAAAGACAGCTCATGTTCCTCAGTCTGGCAGTAAAAATATAGCTAAATCAGTGGTCTTGCTCCAGCAATAGTTGTCATGTGTCCCCTAGGATATTTTTATTAATGAACTGTGCCTTGCCCCAGTTACCAACTACATAGTTTCCTCTTATGTTTATGCTTCAACCCCACGAAATAATGAGATCTCCCATACCCAGGGCAAGTTAGTAAACAACATAAGGGTCCTGTACCTCTCAGACTTAAACACTAAATTCAATACTTTCACTGCTTTATTCTCTGAAAACAATAAGGAATGGCTAAAGTCACTTGGTTTGTTCAGCCTCAAGAAGAGAAGACTGCGGGGAGACCTCACAGTGGTCTATAACTTCCTCATGAGGGGAAGTGAAGGGGCAGGAGCCCCTCTTTATTGTCTGAAATTAGATGAGAAATTATATGAGAGAGGAAAAAAATAAAGGAAAATAGAGTGGGTTTATGTAATAGCAGTGAAGCTGCCTTTCTTTGAAGAAATGAGTGTCTTTTTAGTTAGTTCTTAAAAACCATCATTACTTGTCTCATATTCAAACTCAAGTGCCCTTAAAGGTTGAAGTGCTTTTAAAATCTGAGGGATCATGATTTTGGGGGGCAAGGTTTCAGAATTGCTTCTCAATCTGCCAGTGATCATGAAGCAAGATGTGAAAGCTCAAGCTCGTAGAAATGTCAAAACATATAATGTTCATAATCCTCAATTGCATCTCAGTTCTGAGTAAGTTTCAAGGTTACAGAGAAGTATATTTTTAACAAACTTGCATGAATTTCATAACAAACCAAATGAACCCAAAAACCTCTAATGAAACTAAAACAAAAGCCAAAACTGAATTAGGTCAAATTGAAAGATCTATTTTTGACATTTTTAAAGGGAGCACATTAGATCCCTCATTAGATTATACTACCACTGTGGGTATAATAAAGCATAAACATTAATAGTTTCTGACTTCTTGTTTAAGAGGTTGCACAAAGCATGGATCTTGACCTAGTTTAATCTTAATTTCAAATTTCCTCTACCGCTTTTCACTTTTTTCTTCACCTGTACCTAACTTTTCTTCCAAACATCATTACAACAGCTTCTCTTTTGAGATTCTCACCCCATCCCCCCCCCCAAAAAAAAGTAATTTATTTAACACTTAAGGAGCAGTTACTTTCCTTCCAGCCTTGGGTACTATTAAATATTGCCTGTAATTAGCAGATTTTGGAAATCCATCCATTTGGTAATAAACATAAATCAAAAAATTATTATATTAGATATTTATACAAAATACAAGCATCTAAATACTACTTGGATTAAATATTATATTGACCATTATAATTTCAGTATGTGCAGATAAAACTAAATAACCTTCATCCATCCTGTGAACACTCTAGATTTGACAGCAAAGTCTTTGAAGCTGACATTCTCTTTGACATTACTCTGACTCCATCAGAATAAAAATACTACTTAGCACTTACCTAGCATTTTTTATCTTCAAAGCACTTTGCAAACATTATAATTAATCCTGACAACGACCTGGTGAGGCTTGTAAGAGTCATCCTCCCCAGATGATACATGGGAGAAACAGAGAGAAGTTGCTTATCTAAAAAAAAGGTGAGGAATAAAGTTGGAGTGTTTCCAATTCCTTGTTCTGTGCTTTGATCACACCTATAGTCAGCATTTTGAATGGTATTTATTGCTGCTATTTTCCCATTGTAATGTATTTTAGTCTTAAATCATGAAAGGTAAAAGCAAAGGAAAATTCATGTGCTGAATATAATATAGAAGCTCATCTTAGCACTGTGGATATACTGTGAAGTGTGTTTTCATTACTTATGGCACATACATTTAAAAACAAACAAGACCAAGAGAACTGAGATCACTGTGAACTGGTCAAATTTCAATGTATCAAAAAATTACTACAATTTCCATTTCTTTTATAGACATGATTTCAGGAGTCTTTGAA
Organism: Galbula dea; assembly: GCA_013399015.1. Taxonomy (NCBI): domain Eukaryota; kingdom Metazoa; phylum Chordata; class Aves; order Piciformes; family Galbulidae; genus Galbula; species Galbula dea. The sequence goes on along the minus strand of VWZX01002377.1, from coordinate 39,261 downwards.
ACACTGCTGTAATTTCCCTGTTGTGTGTCTCTTCCATTTTGTTTCCTGACTATATTAGTGATCTTTTCAAAATCCAGCGGCACAAAAGGCAGCTGAAAATCCTTTTTGCATAGGTTTAGTGCCTGAATGACATAAAGGTAGCAGGCCTACTTCATTTGGTACTTTTACAGGCTAACAGCAGGGAATCTTCTATGGTAGGAACTCTCTTTGGGTATTAAAACAGCAGCAGCCTCTTTTGGTTTTGGGGTTTGGGGGGTTTTTTTTGGGGCGGGAGTGGGGGTATTGTTTTTTTTCCTCCCTCTGCATTTGAGAACCAAGGCCAGGGAAGAAAATATGGTTTCCCTCTTCTTCAGTGGATGTTGCTGTAACTGTCTCTGTGAGCACACCCACATTGGTGCAGGGCAGAATAGACTGCAGTATAACAGCCTACCAACCAAATATCAAATTATCATAAAGATGACCCATAACTGGAAAAGCATAAGACTAATCCTCTGCCTGACTTTGGGAACAAAGATTTCTCACCATTATCTTCCTCTCTTTTAAGCCCATATGACTCAAGGTATCAACAAAATGGTATCACATAGAACTTCAAAAATCCAGTGGAAATGCACAAGCAGTAGTTTCTGCTGAGAATAAGTCTGAATGTAAATGAGAGTACAGTCATCTTTCAGATGTTTGTAGGAATTATATTGTTGTAGAAACCTTCTGTTAATAGTAGTTTAGGATCAGAGTCAGAACCATAGAACCATAGGATGGTTTAGGTTGAAAGAGACCTTTAAAGATCATCTACTCCAAACTCCCTGCCATCTGTGCCTTAGCTTTCCTGATCCCACCCCTATATATCCAGGAAGTGTCCCTATGTTCCTGTCAAGGCACATGTCCCTACTTCCACTGCCTGTGCAGAAAGGACAACCACAGCAGAGGAAAAGTAAACTTCAAAATGTACTTTCCATGGATTCAATCCACTATAGAAAGGCCCTGCAGAGAGATCTGGACAAATGAGAGGGCCGGGCAATCACCAACGGTATGAAGTTTAACAAGGGCAAGTGCCGGATTCTGCAACTGATATGGGGCAATCCTGGATGCATGTACAGACTGGCGAACAAGAGGTTGGCGAGCAGCCCCACAGAAAGGGATCTGGGGGTTCTGGTCAATAACAGGTTGAATATGAATCCACAGTGTGCCCTGGCAGCCAAAAAGACCAACCATTGTCCTGCATTGTTAGCTGGTCAAGGAAGGAAACAGTCCCACTCTATTCTCTCCTGGTGCGGCCTCACCTCAAGCATTGTGTGTAGTTTTGGGGACCACAATACAGGAATGCCACAAAGATGGTGAAGGGTCTAGAAGGGAAGCTGTATGAGGAACAGCTGAGGTCGCTTGGTTTGCTCAGCCTGGAAGACACTGAGGGGAAATGTCATTGTGGTCTACTGCTTCCTCACAAGGGAAGTGGATGGGCAAGAGCTGATCTCTTCTGTCTGGTGACCAGTGATAGGACCCAAGGAAAAGCATGAAGCTCTGCCAGCACAGGTTTAGGTTGGGTATTAGGAAAAGGTTCTTCACTCAGAGGGTGATGGAGCACTGGAACAGGCTCAATAGGGAAAGTCATTAAGGTGCCAAGCCTGACAGAATTCAAGAAGAATTTGGACAAGGCTCTCAGGCACTTGGTGTCATTTTTGGGGTTGTCCTGTGCATTGACTCAATAACCCTTGTGGGTCCCTTCCAACTAGGGCGATTCTATGATACATTTCAGACCTTGAAGTGAAGGCAAGCTATGGCTTTTACATATATGGCAAGTATTGTTTCTAACAATATTGGAATTACCTGTAGCTATGAATCACATAGTTTATATGAATAATTTTACAAGCAATCTCCAACTAGATCCCCAACTGATGTGATTTCAGACACATTGTAAGTGACAGCTTCTTCCCTAGTTCCTTATACAAAATGTAGAGAAAGAGGAGTGCAATCTTCAAAACCTGAAGTGTAGAGAAAGAACTACCCAAAGTAACACAATCTATGATAGGGTTTTTAAGCCTCCTGCCTTTCAGGAACAATAAGATACTTTATGCTGGTTGCCCTTCACTTGAGAGTCACAGCTCTGAATAATCACTCAGAGTTCGTCACCTTTTAAAAAACATAAAATGATTAGTCTTCTCTATCAAAGGACAGCCAAAGGAGGAGGCAATGCTGGCACAGTCTAATCTAACAGTACATGTGTAGTCACTCTGAATGCAATTAATTTCTGTCCTTTGCCAGGGATTTGAAACAGTTTTGCCCGCCCAGTAGTGCCTTATCCACCAATACCACATCTGCTATGGGAGATGGCATGTGGCCTTGCTGCTGGTTTGTTTTTTTAAGATAATTAAGAATAATCTGGGCCACACAAAAGAATGGTGATAACAACTTTTGGTGGCTAGATCACTTGCCTGGAATGGGGAGTCTTACATTTTTGACTACAATATGACACATTCTTAACACAAATTGCAAACTTAGTTATAAAAAGAATAGATCACTCTGTAACCCACATGTTCATTTTGTAAAGCAGTGCAACCAGACTAGGGTACAAATGGGATGGTGGGACATTACCAGCCTCTTCTCAAATCTAATCAATGCAGGTACATATTTGGATATAGGGTTAGATAACTATGATTAATGACAGAAGGTAATACGGAGAGTACCAGGAAATCTGATAAAGGAAAATACCCTCTATTCATGATTTTTTTGCCTCTTATTAAAACTTTGTGGATTATAAGGTATTATAAGGTATAAGTATTAGTATATGTAAAAGTATTCAAGTTTTGTACCCTGAACTACTCAAAAACAAAATACAATGCCTTTCCTTAAACTAGATTTGTCTGTACCCAGTCACTGCCACTCCTCTGAAAAGCAATGAGTACAATGTTAAGGTAGATTTTTAGCTCCCACAGCTAAGGATTACCTTATGTAAAAGTCTAACTGACAACTATAGAGAGTGATACCAGATATTTGCCCATTCTGTATTTTCTTGCTGTTATTTTTTTGTCTCCAAGACTGTTTACTGTTTTTAACCTTAACCAGTGTTACAAGTGAAAACTGTAATGCTTTTACTTCTCTGGAGGTAATAAATCAAAGAAAAAGTAGTGGTAAATACCTGAAATCCAAGGAAAGTAGCTTTTGTTACTGTACCACAAGCGCTATGCATAATGTACTACATAATTATATAATGAATAGAACACTATAGTACTGCAGTAGCTAATACAATGTACAGTATTGTATAAGGTAATAACATTAAAACTCCCCATGCTTAGATAGAAACCCATAAACACAGATATGTACACGTCCACACCATAATTGCAGGCACACAGGCAAGTGAAATATATGTAGACAAATGCAGGAGAAGCAGAATCATTTACACAGAAAGATGCAGAGACACTGTATAGTGGAAATCTAGTAGTGGAGATCTATGTTATAAGTAGTTGCATTTCAGTGATCTCATTTCAAGTATTTGCATGCAGAAGTAATACACCATTAGCATAACTACTCTGCAATATGGCATAATTGCTGGAGCAATATAAAACTCATACATTCCAGAAACATTTGTATACATAATTTCTGCAATAACGTCAAAAGAAAATGAGAGCAAAACCAACATCAAAAGATCAAAAAGATTTTCTGAAAGAGAGTTAAAAATTTTAGGTCAGCAAAGTTTTTATCTCTAGCTACCTCTTGTCTTTTCTTCAACCTCCTATATGCACAGAAGAAAATGTTAAAGAGCTGAATGCCGTCAGAAAAATTCCAAGTGTGTATAGCATATTAACTATTGTAATTTAGCCCCAAAACTATTCCACTAAATGGAGAGGTATTCCTGCAATTAAAAAAGAAGAAAAGGCAGTAACTGCTTCAAACTACCTAGCAACAGGGAATACTAGCAAATATAAAGCCTTTGGGTCTATATTGTATTCCTATTAGAATGGACAGCTGGGAGGAAAAAAAGCAACACTGCCATAATTCTTCAAAAATCCCTAGCTCTACGTCTTTAAGGTAAAGTCAGATACAATTTAAAAGTCTTAAGGTTATTTTCTAGAGTATTGAAGGCAAACTAGTTGCTGGCCAAGCAAAGCAAAAAAACCCCTATTTTTGCTTTCCTGGTCTTCTTAAATACTACAGAGCTAGAAAGATTGATATTTACAAATATATTTATTGTTTGTTATGTATATAAGTTTATTGTTTCCTTTTATTGTATTCAGATATCTCTCATGTCTCAGTTTCAGAATATAGTGTTTTACCAACTGTTTCTATCAGTCTGTTTATGGAAAGTTTACTTCTGAAAACACAATATTCACAAAGGTTTTAAAGAAATAAATGTGATAGAGCACCTCAGCTCCATTTCTAACCCAGATGTAAATGTTGCCAAGACCTCTCTCAGATTCTTGTGGGTATTTCTTATAATTCTGTCACTCTCCCAAATCCCCTTTATCTTGCTGGGCATTAATGTTACCTCGTATTTGAAGGTATCACCTTGTGAAATAGCACAGTAAGACCAAAGATTAAGGAGCTGTGCAGCACAGCTGGAGTCGTTAGCAGCCCTTTACACCAAGCCTGTATCATATAGGCACACAGGTAAGTTGACTTCACAGCTGAAGTATCAAAATGAAGCAACTTTAGTCTGGTCCATCATTTTCTCCAGCTGGACACTATGTATGTCAAAGCCGAAGTCTGCCTTCCTGCACCAGAACAACAGTCTTAACAATAATAAACTCAAGAAAAGGGGGAGGTAGGGGAGAAATAAACAAACCAACCAACAAAAAAAAACCCCAAAGCAAAACAATAAAAACTATAAAAAACTGTTAAAAGCAGGAAATCTAAACCCACTTCAAACTGATGAAAGCCTGCAGTTACAAAAGGCTAAACTTCTAGATGAACAGCATAATAACACAACAAATCAACAAAATAGTGCTCATACAGAATTATCCAATCCAACATAAGTATGTATAATCAGTAGTCCAGATGATACATAGTTAAGGTGATGTAAATTAGACTGGCATAAAAATTGAGACACGGATATAGCACTTGTTTAAACAGTATATTCCATATGGAAGTGAATGTGCTTTGTGCTGACACACAGCAGTGGAGCTATGCTAGCACAGTGCTGAGATAGAAACAACCAGCTTCCCTGAAACACTCTGCAGCTAAATTATGAGTTTTATTCTGGCATATGGGAAGGGCTAATGCTTCAAGGGGCGATACTTATGCTGCCACGGTTTTACTACAGTGAATTGGTTTTATTGATACCACTGGTTCCAGGGACAGTCAACTCAGTACTGGATAAAAAATCATGGCATCGTTTTGCTGCACAGAAGCTCTTTCTGATTAGAAAGCACGTGAGGTACATTTGAAGTGTGCTGGCCTTCCATTTCTGCAGCACTACTGCAGCTGCAGTGCTACCTTCTGTGGACAGAGCCTTGCCTCATTTTTCTCGCTGCAGGAGAACAGCAATAAATCTGCTTTAAGAGAAGCAGAGAAAACGCAGCCAGCCGTGCCTTTAAAAACACAGCATCCAGGCCCCTAGGTATTTATCAGTTCTTCACCCATTTCTTATGTGTGTATACCGGGCTGTATTTTAGCTAACACAAACAGGTAAAATTTCATGTAAGAGCAGCTAACGTTTCACAGGAATAGCAGAGGAACTCAGTTTCAGGAGCTGCAGCTTTGCAGCCTGCAGCAGCAGATCGCAGGTTCACGCACCCACGGGACCGGGACACCCCATCTGTCCCAGTACAGCCTCCCCTAGACTGTATGTCGACCTCCGTGTCCTCGCCGGGCTACAGTCCACACGGGCAGGCTCCCAGCCCCTCCGCCAGGCTCCTCCTGCGCACACAACAGCCACGAATCACCGCTGCCTCCGCACAGTACTCCCCTCCCTGCGGCTCGTACGTTTCCGCCTTCTCTGGCCTTCCCCCGTGCTCCGTAGCTGCCTGTCCCGTGGGGGTGCCGCTCCTTGCACCCCACCGAGTTCACCACACCCCGACTCGGTAGCCAGAGCCGGGGAAGGCAGAAGATGCGTCGGGGACAACCGCGGCCTCTCCCCACCCCGGCAACGTGCCACCCGACGGCAGTCTGGACCCACCCGCCTCTAAGCCGCGGCCGAAGCCCACGGCACAAATCCCACGGAACAGCGGCAGCCCTCACTAACCAAAACACCGCCTGCGACGGCAAGCTGGCGCAATCTACACGCTCTCCACTTCCCCGCAAAGCACGCGCAGGGTTTGCTACGAAAACCCAAACTGCCTAGCAACCAGTAGCGGCTGTGCCTGCGCGGAGGACAGCGGCGATTTGGCAATGTTGAGGCGTCGGAGCGTCTCACTTGCTCTCTTTGTCTAACCAAGGCTACTTCTGACTGGCAACAAGGCAGAAACTCTAAGGCACTCCAACAGAAAAACTGAGTGAATTTGTGTAGTTAACTCACATTCCCCCCTTATCTCTCCTCCTCCCAGATGAAAGCAGCCTCCAAGCCCGGGCAGCTGGTGCAGGTTTCACCTACGTTTATGGTCACAGTGCCATTGGCCCAACGCAAACTCTCGGTTTTGAGGTGACTGCAACCACTCGGGTGCAAAACGATAGGTTAGAATAGTCTGCTATGTGAAAACTGCAGCTCAGGCCTCAGCACAGGACAAAAAGTTGCTCCCATGCCAGACATTACTGTGAATTATGCTGAAGTATTAATCTGTGGTTTGACCACATCTCAATACTAAGTGCGCTCTGGTACCCTCATTAAAAAATAACACCTTCCCTCCAAAACAGACAAACAAGCTAACAACTGCCACAAACCAAATCAAAAACCCCAATATACAACCTACAACAAACTCAGAGAAAGCTAACAAAGATAATGATTTGAAAAGGCTCTGTCTCAGAGACAGACCGTATGGGATGGGTTAAGACTCACTGATTTGAAAAGAGACTAAGCTGGGAGGACAACAAAACCATAAGAGAAAGATCTCATGGAAATGTAGCTCAGTTGTTCATCAGTTATTTCGACACGTGGTGGGTTGCTGATGAGTGGGCTTTGGTGAGAAGCTTCAGGAAAATTCCTTCAACTTCAGTGTTGGTCCTGCCTCTGTGGAAAGCATATTTAAGAGCAGAATAAAACATGTTTTTCCCAAAAATGAACCTAGTCTGTGTTTGAGGATGATGGTAGGGAATTTGTCTCACTCAGAGGGTATATTGCAAACCAATCTGCATCCCTGATGTCTGCAGTGCATCAAAAATCTGTTACTGCTATGGATTTTACAATGCAAGGAAATTAAAATACCTAAAAAGTTGAAATTAAGGTAGTGTCTTAAGGTAACTGGTTTTGAAACACTATGTTGAACTCCCAGTCTCAAAACTGTAGATTCAGCTTCACTGTGCTGTTATAGTAGTAAGACAGACAGACATGCTTCTGTGTTCAGCACTGACTTGTGTCTTCCATGTGCATGACTACAGGTAGCAGGAATTTTTTTGTCTTAAAAAGTCTTCTTAGCTCCAGAAGAAGCTGAGTGTTACATCCTCTCTCCCTTGACTCAGATGATTTCAAATAGCTTAAGGATGACTGATGGGGTGGAGGTCAAATATATGTAACAGAGGAGAGCTCCCAAAACTGTTATAGAATGGCTTCAAGTCCCTACAGGGGACTAGGCATCTGAGTACTGTGCATACCTACTCATATCCAACCTATTTTCTCTCCCATCTTGACTTGTGCCTAGTGAGAGACCAGTGATGAAAGATTAGGCACAACTTTCTGTAAATGTAGCTAATATTATTTTTCTAGAAATAGGCTAAACTGATATTTTCCAACTGAACCATATAGATTGCTATGCATTACACTAAAATAAACTAATTTCTAACTGCTGGCTGCCTCATATACTACAATAACTTTACACCCATGCAAGGTATGGCCTCTGCATCAAATAGAAACTTTTCTGAGAACTTGCTTACAAACTACAAATCTAGACTATGTCTGCATGAGCACAGGAACAAGCTGTTTCACTGATCCCATCTATAAGAAATTCCCCAGGGTGCCCTTTGGAACAACCTGCAGGACCAGTTTAGATATGTCCTTAATGCTTCAAGGTATTCCAGACAAATATGCTTAACCACTGCTTCAGATCTAGCAGTTTCAGCTTTCAATAAGTGACCAGCCCACAAAGTAGCACAATGCTCAACATGAAAATCTTGTTATTCATATGGGGGAATGAACTTAAGAATGAAGAACAGTAGGTGGTCATAAGTGATGTGTTTTTTAAAAAATATTTTTAAAATGGCATAAAACATTTTTCCTTAGTGTGATTTTTGAACATACTTGTGTAGTTGTAAATGGAAGACAGTATCAAATTCATCAATTTAATTGTAGCAATAAAAATCCTACATAAAGACCAGAAAAAACTCTTTTTTTTTGGACATTTTGGTTCTCATTATCTCAAAAATCACAAAAGGAAGATATAATGATCCTAATATAACATTTGCTGTATTTGAAACATCTGCTCCAGCCTATATTTATAATTCTCCAGTGTCTTCATTGTTTCTTTCCATCCTATCACATATCATTCAGCACAATATAAAACCAGATATTTTCTAAGTTTTCAAGGCAATGGGAAAGAGGAAGAGACATACACATATCTTCACACCTATCCATAGAAATTAAAACATTCTACAGATAGCTACGTTTACCACTTATTTAGTTTCTTCATAGCATCTCTACTTTCAGCTGAAAACCATTTCAGACCTTCTACTCCCTCAAAAGATATTTCTTAATATACTGCTGAGAACTCACAAGTAGATCAGACTTCACAACAGGAACAAAAAAGTGAAACAAAAAATACACCTTCAGATGCTTGTATGTTGCCATTGTGTTTTGAAGCACTTTTCTCTAACAAAATGTATTAAATTACCATAACAACATGTTAGACTCTGGCTATGATGAGAGGAGGAAAAATGATTGTTTTTTAAAAGTATTTGGAAGACATTTCCAGGCTCATTTTGGGATTATTTCTTTATAGGAAATTAATAGGTACCATGCACTAGTTTTGCATATAAGGTAAATGATTGAATTCTGCAACTGTGAAGATACTGGGTCTTCTTTATGCATGAACACTGTATAGTCTGAAGTAGAAAAAGTGACAAAAGGAAAAAGGCATCCCAACAATTAGAGACAGTGCTATAAGCAAAACAGGTATCTTAGAAAATTCTTTGATTTCAACTAAACTATGCTCCCTTATACAACAGCTGTTAAAGCTGGGGATCTAATTACACCCTGCTATACAATGGTGAATCAGGTACTTAAGACATCTACATCAATCCAGTTGTGGTAAGAGAGAGATGCAGTAGTTATAGTGCTGCGATACTTCATTGTATAACATTTAGTGATATCTTTTAAGGCAACCCCCCTCTCTGCTGTGACACATTTTGGATATATCCTCTAAACAGTAATAATTTTCTAATTTAAGAAGGCTGATCATATAAGTAGCCTACCCCTGTCAGTATACTATTTGTATCAACTCATATACTTCAATTGCAGATAGCAGTTGTATACTGATTTAATCATCTAAGAACCTGATTTCAAAGAAAGAAGCAGGGTAAAATCACTGGCAGTACAACAGACTAACCAGGTAATTAATACAGAATTAGACTAAATACAGAGTGACATTTTATGCCACCGCAACAAGTAAATACAATCTGGACTAAAAACTTCAGGGTTTTTAAAGATTGGAATATCATAAATTAACATCTAAATAATTTCTTTAAAAAATCAAATTGAAATGTTACTTAAAGCTTAACTAAAAATCTTGAAATTAGTGATGCTATACTTTTGTCCAAATTTCTTATTGCTTTAACAACAAATTAAACATTTTTTTTTATATTTTTGTGTGCATGTGTTTGCATGAGTGACACTGTAAACAGCCAGGATGGCTGAGATCACAGTTTAGCTACTGAGATCTGTATGCTGCTAAACCTGCCCATGCTATTAGCTACATGTGCCTTCAAAGGTTTGGTTGCTTTTATGGAAAGGGATCCCTCAGTCATGCACTTAGAACAAATGAAAAGCATTAATTATTTTTCTCACAAATTTTGCAACAGCATTGTAAAATATTTATGGAAAAAAAATGTGTTTCTTTATTCTAACAGAAAAGTAAACCCCAGTGTGACTTGTTTAGGCCAATCAAGACTAAACAACACTCAAAACTGAAGCAGATGAAAGGTAGTGTTGACTATTAATCATGAAAGGGAAACGCTTCCTTGGACAATGAACTACTCTCAAAAAACAAACAGAAGTCAATTTACTTTGAGATATTCCTAAGAGACAAAATAGAGGAATTCGTGTGATAAATTATTCATCATAGCTTATTCACAGAATTTGAATTACGTTACTCTTCCCATAGCAGTCTAAACACAGAAAAGCTAAGCAAACTCAAAGGCTGAAGACCACTGATTGTAGGATACAGAGTTTTCACCTTTATATTGACAGGATGTTTGGGGCTGGGTTAAATAAGTAATAGCTGATATCACCTAGTAATCTTTATGGTTCATAGAAAGAGAGCAGGTGATGATGAAAAGGGATTAGCAAACCAGGTATATCTCCCAAGAGCTGCTGAGTCAATTCAGAGGCAATTAAAAGTATTCAGCCATTTACAAGGTATAGCCCCAAGGGCTGGAACAGAAGCGGTGGCAAATGACTGTTTCACACAGCAGGACCGAGATGAGGAGATGCACGAACTTCTGAATACTGCAGTGATCCCTGCTGGTTAGAGCGTGAAATGCAGATGCAATGACTTCTTTGCCACTGTCTTGTCCTCATGAGGTGAAAAATATGAGTTTCCAAGAGCTAAAGGAGATCGGCTCTTCACAGAGATTGAATGAGAGTACTTGCCTTCTTAAGAGAAGAATAACCTCAGCACCAAAGGCTTTCATCATCCCACATCAGTCACAACACAACTTGCAAATTTGAAGTACAACCCTTGACTGAATTAAAAATACTAATAAAAACATTCCAATAAAAATGAAAACTGCTGAAACCATCACAACCAGATCACTATACCCCTTTTATACTTGCTGTAATGAGATTTTCTCCCTTGCTCTAAGGAGTGATCCAAGACTTGTGAATAAGAGCAGGCTGACAGGAAGCAAAAGAATAGAGAAGTTAAGCCCCAAAAGAGCATTGTCAAGACACTTCTTCTTTAGGCATCAGAATGAAGATTAAAAAAATGAAGCTGTGAGAGCATATTGTGAGAACAACAATAAAAAACCCCACCAACCCCCATATTTTCAAGTGCTTGCTTTCCTTGTAGAATTCTTTCTTTTACTTTTAGTTAGTCACCTGCACTGGGAGTGAGACAATAGGACCAAAAAATAAAAATTCCCTAAAACAATAATCACCCAACAGCAGTACTTTTTGTACATTTTGTCATTTTTTTCTTTTATTTTTTTTGTGTGTGCATGTGTGCACACAATTATTCAATTCATCATAACTGATGCAAGTCTAGGAAAGTGAAAAACCTAGCTATAACAGGGAAAACAAACAAGGTTGTCTATTCTATCTGTTACAGATACAAATTTGTTGTCCACATTCATATTACCCTGACTTTACCTGCAGCATATAGCCACCTTCAGTGAAAAGTTTGCTTTTCCACATGACAGCAGAGGCTGAGGTAACAAGAAGACCTCATTACTGAAATTCTCAGAAAAGTTCTTTTTTCTTGGTCTGTACTTCAAAGAAGCCCCTCTTTCCCAGAGCAGTCACAAAGTACTTATGAGGAATGCAGATTAGACAGATTCAAACGTGGTGCAAATGGGAATAGGATAAACATGACACTATTGCAGAAGCATCTGAGTCTTAAGAGTTCTGGAAGCTATAGAATACAAGCCAAAGTCAAAGAAGGAGGGGGATTGATTTATCTAACTAATTGTTATTTTTTTCTTAAATCAAGTTTTCACAAATAATAGTTTTCCATTGATTGACTAGAAGTTGGCAAGACAGCAATGCTGACTCAGGATCAGATAGGGCATGACCCTCAGAAAGTATTGAAGGAAGCAGATAGTATGAAGTCTTCTCTGTCTTAAAACTTTTCTGACAAATCATAGAATCATAAAATAGTTACAGCTGGAAGAGACCTTGAAGATCATCAAGTCCAACCTTTGTCCTAGCCCTATCAACTTACTAAATGATTCCCCACAATGCAACATCCACCTCTTAAACACCTCCGGGGCTGGTGACTCAAGCACCTCCCTGGGCAGCCTGTTCCAATGGCTGACAACCCTTTCAGTAAAGAAATTCTTCCTAATATCTATCCTGAACCTCCCCTAAGACCACTGGCACTAAGTGACAGGACAGCTCAGATAGTGCCACAGCCACATTCTGTCCTGCCTCAAATGCTCCATTACCCATTATAATGTTTGTATGTCAGAAAATATGTTAGATGGCTGTGTTGGGCCATGCCTTGGTGCCTCAGCTATAGCAATGCTAGGGTCCTGCTGTTTGCTGCTCTGCACCTTTCCATCCAGGCTGCAACGGCAGTGCCTCCCAGAGCCTCCATAGAATTATTTTCCCTTCCTACAGGTGAGTCTCAGGCCTCGCATTTGCAAAGCCTCTCCTCTAGCGAAACTGTAAAGTTATGATTTGCATTTGAAAGTGACCTGCCTTGGTTACAGAATATTGCAAATGCACAACCAATGCACATGGCTCTTCTCTTGCTGCTGTAGCAAAGGTACAGCTTGCTTCACTTTCAAGGAGAAATGTAGTTAATCCTTTAGCCCATCACAAGAGGTGGCTGAGGGGAGACCTTACGGCTCTCTTCAGCTATCTGAAAGGCCATTCTAGGGAGGCGGGTATTGGCCTCTTCTCCCTTGTGACTAGTGACAGGACTAGAAGGAATGGGCTTAAGCTGTGCCAGGGTAGGTTCAGATTAGATATTAGGAAGAATTTCTTTACTGAAAGAGTGGTGAGGTATTGGAATAGGCTGCCAAGGGAGGTGGTAGAGTCACCATCCCTGGAGGTTTTTAAGAAGAGGATAGACGGGGGATGATTTAGGGATAAGAGTAGTGTAGGGGCTATCGGTTGGACTAGATGATCTTGAGGATCCTTTCCAACCATAACAATTCTGTGATTCTATGAGTACAGACTGGGTGAGGAACTCATTGAAAGCAGCCGTGCAGAGAAGGACTTGGGGGTCACAATAGATGGAAAACTGGATATAAGCCAGCAATGTATATTCGCAGCACAGAAAGCCAACCGCATCCTGGGTTGCATCAGGAGAAGTGTGACCACCAGGTCTAGGGAGGTGATCCTGCCCCTCTACTCTGCCCTTGTGAGGCCCCACCTGGAGTACTGCGTCCAGTTCTGGTCTCCTCAGCATAAAAAAGATGTGGACCTGTTAGAGCGAGTCCAGAGGAGGGACACAAAGATGATTAAAGGACTGGGTTACCTCCCCTACGAGGAAAGGCTGAAACAGTTGGGGTTGTTCAGCCTTAAAAAGAGAAGGCTTCGAGGGGATCTCATAGCTGCCTTCCAGTACCTAAAGGGGGACTATTGGGTAGAAGGGGAGAGACTTTTTGTATTCTCAAACTGTGATAAGACAAGGGGAAATGGCTACAAGCTACAAGAGGGGAAATTTAGATTAGAGATTAGGAGGAACTTCTTTACCAGGAGGGTGGTGAGGCACTGGAACAGGTTGCCCAGAGAGGTTGTGGATGCCCCATCCTTGGTGGTGTTCAAGGCCAGGCTGGAAGTGGCCCTGGGCGACCTGGTCTAGTGATTGGCATCCCTGCCCATGACGGGGGGGTTGGAACTAGATGATCTTTAAGGTCCCTTCCAACCTCAGCCATTCTATGATTCTATGATTCTGTGATTCCTGGAAGTCCAGCTACATAAGCAGTATCCTGTTGATGTAAGCTTTCAGGTGAGATGGTGGTGCTTCTAAAGGGGAAATACTTACCTCCTGCAGTCAAGGCAGCAGAAGAAACAGCCATTTTTGGAGGCTTTTATTAACTTCCTACTTTCTCCTCTCAAGGGCACATCATTTCCAGAGTACTCTACAATCAAGGTGGCTGTTGGGACAGTTCTTCTCATTCTTCTATGCACCTTAGAGAAACTGTCCCCTGCTGTGTAAATTTCTTCCATAGTGCTGATGAAAAGGTCAGTACATTTATGAGCTGAAGACAAATAAGGGAGTTAGAAAATAGTTGAAGAAAATATCAGAAACTGTCATTCACAGCACTGGAAAGTGGTATGAAGACAAACATTCCAGGACAAGTTTACAAAGACTCAAGGGTTTTTTTATGCAAAACAAGTTGACAACCTAGGCTAGCACTTAGATTACTTTATGTGGATAATAAGGAATGTTAAAATTCACACTATATACTAGTAAGCAATGGTCAATTAGGGTTAGTACTACCAATAAAGCAAGCAGTTTTTATAAATTATTTGGCAGAGCCCAGGCTTGACTGGTCATACCACTTAACTGTGTTGACTTCTTTGGTATTTCTCTGCTTTAATTAGCACAGCAACAGCAGAATTAAAGCCTTTCATTTCCAAAGGAAAATGACAGAAGACTCTGATGACTACTGAGTGAAAGGTACAATTAGTAAAACACAGAATTTTGTCAATAGACTTCCTGAAGGCCCGTATCACTATGTACCACTTTTCCAAGACTTATTCTGATTTTTATTGTATTTATTGCTTCTATTAACTTTAAATACATTTAATTAGTGAAAGATACAGCCTCTTTAGAGAATGTGATCTACTGGTTCTGCTGTTCCCAGTTGGTAGCAATCAGCCTTTACTGCTGTATTACCTCATTTTAAACTTACTTCTACTCTTCTTCAAAATCGTTGTCTGATCTCTGGATCAGTCACCTGCTTCTCCATATGTTTCTCCTAAATTCCAGCAAGTTATTTTTTCTTCTTTTGTCCTACCAAATGATACAGAAGTCTGCCTGAGCACTAAGAGGTCTCCTTTTGTAAGTGAGAGCTTTGTGCTGTCAGATGTGCAGGTATTCGGACAGTCAGGGCTGAACAGCATACTGCAAAGCCCTTCCTGGGAAGATCTGATTCAAGTTCTACAGTAACTGCAAATAACTTCACTCTACTTCATTACAGTTTTACTGAAGCCAGAACTAAGCTTAACATATAAAGACTAGTCTGTATGCATACTATACAAGACTGAAGATAACATCACAAACAACTGCATATAAATCCACTTGAATTAACACATGCTATGTCCATAATAATTAGGAGAAAATAATAAATAAATTGAGATGAGGGGCTCTGATCATTCAGAAGAACATAATGGTGACAAGTGTATGAATTCTCAACTGCACCTGGAGTGCAGCATGCCTTCAGACAGCAACCAGCAGCACTACAGGTGTCAAGGCCCTGACTACATTCCCACTCCTGGAGGCCTTGCTGACAGGGCTCAGGGCCAGCTCAGAGTCAGTACAGCTGCAGGTTGTCACCTTCCTTCAGTGACCTTGGACAGGGCCCTCCCAGTCAGCAGTGCAGAGGAGGCCTCAGTCAGGGCTGATCACCTGTCCACAGGGACAACTTTCAGGCTGAGCCTCTGCTATTTAGTTAGTAAGTATAGTCCCACCGTACTCTCCACTGATGCAGCCTCACCTTGAGTATTGTGTGCAGTTTTGTGCATCACAATATAAGAAGCTTGTTATGCTATTGGAAAACATCTAAAGGAGGGCCACAAAGATGGTGAGAGTCTGGAGGGGAAGCCATATGAGGAACAGCTGAGGTCACTCAGTTTGTTCAGCCTGGAGAATAGAAGACTGAGGGGAGACCCCGATGACCTCCTAAGAGGAAGCAGAAGAGCAGGAGCTGATCCTGCTCCCTGGATGAGCCAGCCCAGATACCCCTATGGCTCCTGGCACCCTGACAGTATGGTGGATTAAAGCAATGAAATATGGAGGCAGCATATTAAGTGGTGTGGAGTCTCCTTCTATGGAGATATTCAAAACCTATCGAAGACGCGCTTCTGTGTGACTTGGTCTAGGGAATCCTGCTGCAGCAGGGGGTTGGACTAGATGATCTTTCGAGGTCCCTTCCAACTCCTAACATTCTGTGAATCTGTGTGATTCTGTGAATTTTGACTACTATGTCATCTATTACATAGATTTTGGATGGAAAATGGAAGTTGAAGGAGCTTCTTCCTTGAGTAATACTTATTTCATAGCCAGTGACACTTCCAATGCATGTACTTGGATGTAGGAATGTACTACTCTACAATGCATGCAATTCAAAAGCAGGCAAAAAAGAATTAAAAAACCCCACAAAACCCAAGCCAAAACAAGTTAGGCTATATCAATGTCATGCAGAAAAGGTAAGCTCTCTAATATTCGACATTATTATATTACGTTAGCACTTTCTCCTTGAGAGATGCAAGGAAGATGAAAGTGTGGTACATTAAGATCTTAAAATCACTGCAACATTAGATTGTTCTTATTTCTTTTAACTGTTTGTTTCTCTTCCCTTTTCTCCAGACCACTGACTTTGCCCCACTGTTAGAAGTACTTGTGGTATAAATGCAAAACTAATCAGAAGAAATTTGTTGTAAATCCCAATTTCACTCTGATCTCAGCTGATGAAACAAGGCTAGTGAAGTTACACTTAAATGAGTACTAATACCATGAATTGTCAAGTGTCTTCACTGAAGTGTATGGAAAAGAGGAAGTAAATAATTAATTGTAGAAACACACTTTATATCTTAAGCTTCCTAATATCTTCTTATGCCAAATTATACCATTTGTGTTTCAAATGCTGTGTGAAACCTATTGGTCTTCCACAGGTGAGTACCACATGCCTACACAGAAAAAAATAATCTGTTTTCAGCCTTTCTGAGGACCAACAAGTGTTTCTGCAGACAGGATTATTTGAAAGAAGTGGTTACTCATACATCTGACAAACTTGTTTACAGGAACTCCAGTCCTAAGTGATAACTCAAGCTTGAGACCAAAGCCATCACTGCTTTTGAAAGCTGCTATTAAAGTCTGTGCAGTTCAGTGCAGTCACATTAAAGCTTTTTAAGTATTACTAAAGTCATTGAACTGACAGTAGACTAAGTCAAACTCATCTGCTCTCAGGTTTACCAATAAGATGTGAGTAATTCCTGAAGCAAAAACATATCAGGCACCAGGAAAATAAACTAAACCATTTCCTGAAATTTCTCGAGGTTTCATATTCATTGCACAGTTTGTGTAAAGACAAAGTTTTTTCTTCTATTTCCTCTTACTTTCTCCACATAGATAAGGCTAAACCCCCAACATTTTAGATTTTTATTCTTATTTTTTAGAAAGGGATTGGTGGACATCCTCTTTAGTAATATTTATAAGGCAATAATAGACTGTGGGGGTTTGTATGTATGTCTATGTAGACAGACATTTCAACAGTGCACTGACAGCTATTTCATGGTGCAAGACAAGTAGATGTATCTTTCACAGTGATTGGGAAAGTTGACCTATGGAGGAGGAATGAAATAGGTTCCCATGTAGGCATTATTAAGCTGCAAATTCTTTCTGCCATGGATATTTATGGAGCTGTGGATATGAAAGTGAAAAAAAAATCCTTTTTCAGGCTTTTGTTTTGCTTTGTTTTTTTTTTTTCTAGCAGTAACCTTTTCTTACAGAAAGCAAAAATTCTTTGTAAGAAACTTAATTTTCTGCCAAAACCAGTAGTCTTTAAATTGTGACAAGGCATCACATACAGAAAAAGGCCTGTAAAGCTTAAAAACCTCATAATATAATACAAAATAGTTCTCTATACATAACAACACTGAGTAAGCTAGATACATAATCATTTTAAACAGTAGAAACACCACTGCTGTACAGTAGACTCAAGTAACAATACTGACTGCTTAGCCAGGACTTTGTAATTCAGATTTACAGAACTTGACCTTGTGTGGTGGGTTTAAAGGCTTTTCCCAGCCCCCACACACGGCAGTTAAAGGAGAGACTGGATTGGAAGCTAAAAACTAAAAACTGCTTTAATAATAATAAC
This sequence comes from Galbula dea, assembly GCA_013399015.1. NCBI lineage: Eukaryota > Metazoa > Chordata > Aves > Piciformes > Galbulidae > Galbula > Galbula dea. The sequence continues at coordinate 21,255 of VWZX01002377.1, read as the reverse complement.
AACAGATATAAATGAAACAAGTATAAACATATACAGGACCCAAACACCAAAACCCAGTCCCCCCTATACAAATAATTACGGCAGTGTCCCAGGCCGGCTCTCCCCATCCCGAAAACAGCTCCACGTGTGTCTCAAATAGCAGAGGCAGCGAGGAGACAGCAGCAACGGAGAAAACAGCATCCAAAACCACCACAGANGTGGGTGGGTGTGGGTGGGTGTGTTTGCAGTGTCCTTGACTCAGTACTCTCAGGTTTCTTAAAGGGACAGTCCAGGCAAGGTGTGTGTGAGGGGGAAAACTAATAACGGTATTATGTATGTGGTGGTGGAATATCTTTTGAGAAAATACAGTTACTGAACAGAATTAATTCTGTTATAATCCAAACCATAACACCTTGAGTTCACAATTAAATGATAATTTGTGCATAAAATTAGGCCTTTACATCATAATGAGAAAAAATACCACCTTGTTATAAAGATACATTCTGAGGTGGTATTCAGCATAGGCAAGAAACAGGAAAAAATCTGCTCAGTAGGTTTCCTCCCCCTGTGAGCCTTCACAAAGTTCAGAGTCAGAGTGTCACAGAATTGTTTGGATTGGAAGGGACATCTAAAGGTCATGAAGTCCAACTCCCCTGCAGTTAAGTAGGGACACCTACAACTAGATCATGTTGCGTATAGCCTTGTCCAACCTCATCTTGAGTGTTTCCACGGATCGGGCATCCACCATCTCTCTGGGCAACCTCTTCCAGCGTTTCACTGCCACAATCAGGTTAAGGTTATGGAACACAACGAGTGTGAAGTCTCATTCAGGAGGAGCTTTGTACTTTTCAAGATTGGGGTGCAGTTGATGAAAAGGCACAAATAGATGTGGATGTCTTGTTGAATTATCATGTGATTTTAATACTTAATTTTAATTTCCTTTTCTGAGGATAGAGATTGAATAAAAATATTCAATTTTAGCAGTAAGACCAGTAGAAACCACAGGGTAACATTCATCTCTGCTTGGAGAAGGTTTTGAAGATGTAAAGGCCCTGAGCCAGGACGGTACTTGGAAAATCCTAGTATGTAAGATTTGCTACTGGTTATCTTTCTGCATCAAGGCAGAATGAAACTGGTTTTGCTTCTAGGGGTGATAAACAGAAAATGAAAAACCTACTCACTTTGTATACGAAGAGAAAAAAGCTGCTTATGCATATTCCTGACACTTGAGTACAATTTGTTGTTATACAGAAAGCAGCATTGCAAATTCTACAGTAATGCTTTTGTCATGGAAAAAGCAATTTGGAAAACAGGAACCTATCATTACCCTAAGCAGTATAGTTTTCTTTCTAGCAACATGCAGTCTTAGAAACACAAATATTGATGTTTAAAATGAGAGATATTAAGAGGAAATTTACAAATAATAATTTAGAGAGACTCAGTGATTTTGCAATTTATACTCAAGCTCAAAACATAAGCATAGAAATGTTAAGATGACTTTAGCAAGGTGCATTAACATAGTCTATCAGAAATAAGAAACATGATAATAATTAGATTCATAAGCTTAACTATGTGTAAAATTGTAGTGGGTTTAATTTTTTGTGTGTGTGGTTGGGTTTTTGTGTTTTTTTGTGGGTTTTTTTGTTTGTTTTCTTTCAATCTATAACTACCTGCATTACTTGAGATCACATTTAAAGCATTCATGGACCCTTAAAACTCCTTGAGGTCCTTTAACACCATAATTACCCAAGTACACATGATTTTATTGTTCACTGAAAAAAAATATTAATATGCACTGGTTAGTTGAGTGCTGCAATATTACAGATTACTTCAGACCTTTGTTACTCTATGTAGGGTCTAGCCAAATTCCAGATCTATAACCAGTATCTCTAATCCACCATTAAGTACCAGGAGATCTTTAATAATTCTAAGTGCTAAGGGTCTCAGCCTCATTTAAAAGCAACACAGTCTTTTATATGAGATAAGGATTTAAAACCAGATTCAGTTCTTCCTGTGATAGTCACAAGAATGCTTTGAAAACTGTTGACTTGATAATGATTGGAGCTGCGTGGGCAGCATGACAAACAGCTATTATGAAATCAGTAATAGCTTACATGCAGCTCTGGATATTAGAAATGTTTTTTCTTATGTCATAGTCCTGCTTCCATTAATCAGATACCCAGAAGTAAAAAATGAATAGGGGGAAGGTTGAATTTAAGCAACAATCCACAGTTTTCTTAATTCAGCAATGGGGAGAAGTACTTGCCACATGCTTTGTCTTCTCAGATACTAGGACTCTTAATGAATCCAGAGAGGAACTATAGAGCACTTGTACCAGGCTTCCTCTGTCTGATTCCACAGGTGTTGTCTATGTTTTTGCAAAGGAAAGAAAGAGAACCATAGAGAAAAACACCAAATCTCCAGGTCTTCCCCCTTCTCCTTTTTTTTTTTTTTTTTCTTTTTCCCCCTGATAAATAGTTCCATCTCAGATACCTCTGAGACTGGCCTGTTTTATCATTTACTTGAGGTGAATAGAGCATAGAAACCAACAGTAAGAATATTCCTTTAGTACAAAGTATTAAAGTCAGCTCCAATAGGAAAAAAAGCAAAACAAAACTTTTCTGGTGCACAAAATAGGAAGTCCAGGAGATTCACACACCCTTGAAAAGGTGGCTAGTTGTATGTAGAGAAACAGGAGGACATTAAAAACATCAGATCACCTCTACAGCACCTTGAAATGCTTTGAAAGGCATGGGAGATCAAACTAGCCACCTGTCTTCATTCTGCTTCCCATCATAAGGAAAACCATCTACTCCCCTCTGTGGAATACCCTGAGTTGTCCGACTAGCTGAAGCCTGATGTTGGGATGACCCTTCTTTCATATTGTTCCTAGAACCTATGTATCTCTAAAAATATGCCTTTCTATTTTCTACTTGTCAGACAGAAAGTGAGATACTAACTTGTGTAAGTTATGCTGTGAGATTTCAATAAAATATTAAATAAATATTTTTTTATATTTATTCACTAAATAAATTCACTAAAGCCACACTTTAGGAAGGGTTTTCTCACTTTGAGTAAGTCATGAGACCAAATGAACAGAAAACACAATTGAACAGCCACATCACAGCACTGACTTTTTAACAAAAGTTGCAGGTCTTCAGGTCAAGTCTTCTATACTCACTTGTGCTTTCATGTAGCTTTCCAAAGTCTTTTATAGTTTATGAGGTAGAAAACACAAGTAGAAAACACAAAAAAGTGCAGAGGGGTGGAAAATGTTAAAGTGAAAACTTAAAAATGCTTAATATCAATTTAAAAATTATCTCTAGGGCCTCACAAAAACTAAATGCTTGTGGTGTAGTATGTAGTATTTAATAGGAAATACTAAATTCTGCAGTGTTTAATAGGAAGTACTAACTTTAACCACTTATTAAGAGAGCTAATAAGCTGAAGTTAGTCTGTCATTTTCTGAGGTAACTGAAAATATATACCATAAGGAATAATATATCAATGGAGAATTATTCAACCAAGTATATTATCCAAAAAGAACATAAGCTAAAATAGATTACATATCAGCTATCCCTTTTCTCTGTAATATCACTCTGGACAAAGATACATGGGCCAGTGACTATACCAGATTTCTCAGAAGATTCCACTGTTGCCCTGTGAAACGGTTCCAGGACCCAATATGATGCACCAGTGTCCGATTGCACATCTTTAACTGCTTTAACCTGAAAATCCTTCAACAAAAAATGCTGCTTGTAAGAAAAATTATGACCATTTATTTTTTCATCAATTCCTTCATTTGTAGGAGGTTTATGTATTAATGTTCCAAATTATGAATGCTGCATTATTATTTTGTGAAATGTATCACAGTGTATTTAAGAACCTTACCTGATTTTAGGCTTTGTACTTTCTAAGTACTTAGTACTTTCATTTCTTTCAGAGTGTTAAAAATTCTGACTTAAGTCACAACAGTCCCTTACCAATTACTAGAATATTTGCCTAAAATTATTATTATGTGGGGTTTTTTTTCTTTTTTATGAGTATCCTGTAGTTTCACATTTTAAATATTCCTGTTTGTCTGAGTGATTTATGATACATAAGTTTTGTTTCTTGACTTGGAATGTCTGTGCTAACCTATGCTATGGAATTTAATTTAAATAAACTACACCTATTATGCTCTGGGCAAATTTGTTAAAAGACTTTGCTATATTTAACCTAAAGATTTTTGTGATGTTTTGCATTTTACAGTAGCATTTTAATGTAGAAATGTTGAAATTGTGTCATATATTTTTAATTGGAATATTACAATAATCCTCTTCCATGCTTTTGTTATGATGTGTATTGATCACTGTAATTTCACCCTGGATGATCTGCCAAATTTAGCTTTATAAAAGTTACAGCAATGAATTCAGCTTCCAGATTTTTTCTTTTTTTCTTTTTTTCTCCCCACAAGCTGTGTATAATGTGTGTGTTTCCATACAGTTTTTCATATGGGTTCAATGGCTGTCAAGCCTTATCAAACCTTAAGGTAAATATAAGATTTTTTTTCTTCATTCATACCTGTTCTTAGAGTTCTATTTATTGCAAAAGTGGTCATTAGACTCCCTTGCTTGTGTACAGTCATAAGAACCACAGAGCTGGGATATGTAGAGCCCTCATGTAAGTCCTTCTGCAAGAAGATAGTTTCATAGTGAAAACACTTCAGAGTAATATCTTCTCTGACAGCAACAGGTAATTCTTCACATAGTTTCCTGGCCTTCTATTATACTAATTTGTCTGTATAGTGGAAGAAGATGACATGATTATGTGATATGGAAATTAATACATTTAAACAGACAGTACTTGATGGTCTGGTAGTTAGGATTCAGCACTCTCACTACAGTGGCCTGGGTTCGATTCCCAGTCAGGAAAGTTTTGTTGCCACCTAGTCTAGGGGATCCTGCTCTGGCAGGGGGGTTGGGCCCTTCCAACCCCTTATACTCTGTGATCCTTTTAGCCTAGTCTTGTTCCCTCATCCAGATCATAATACAGCTCCACAAACGGCTCTGCCTTGGGAATGGAGGGGGCAGCACGGTGACAGGGATGATTGGCCAGGAAGGAAGGTTACTTGAAACAAAAACTTTGTGCCATGGAGATACTGGCTTTCTTAGGGGCAGTAGCAGGTAAAATTGTCTTAGTCTTTAAATGTTTTTAATTCATAGTTATTTTCCCTTCTTCCTCTCAAGAGGCAGATTAAAGAAAGGGAAAACATACCTTATGTTATAAATGGCAGCTATTTCACTTAAGATATTGTCTGAAGTACAAAAACTGAAAGAAAATAATGTTGCAAGTGTTCAAGCCTTATGCTGTTTATTAAGCAATCCACTTTTCCACATACTCAGAACTTCAAACATGTCTTTGCTCTTAACATCTACTTTCAAGATTTATAGGCATACTCTCTGTGCCTGACATAAATGCTTTTGCACACATTATGCTTGCAAAACTTCATAATGGGCATGCAAATTGATATTTATTCACTCAAAGCCAGTAACTACACATAAATACTGCTTCTGCAGTTACACTGGTGTATCCATTGAAATCTTTCAAAGAGTTTTCCAAGCAGTGTTCCTCAGGGAACATGAATATGGGCTGCTCTTTTTATTTTTTTTTAAGTGTTTCTAGAAACAGCCACAAAACATATGTGGAAGCTGTGCAGCACCTACTCCAGTACATCACTGGAGCTGCCTGCCCTCCACTGGGAGATCCTATGCAAAGTAGAGCACAGGCAGCAGCAACCCTTCCTCCCAGGATCTTCAGCTGAACTGGTGCTTTCCATTGGCATTAAACCAAAATTATGCACAGTTTTACTTTCACATGCTCAGAATCAGATTCTAGTGACAAGAAGATTTTTGCCCTGACAATATGGAAGCTGGATCAGGTGCTGTGCCTCATTCTCTCTATACCCACAAAACTGCCACAATGGAGATTAATTAATTGGAAAGCTCTGATAGATGAATTCTATAGCAAACAAACACGAAATGCTTTTAACTACCAGGCCTTTAGTCAAGAGCAATAACAAAATCATTATTTCCTCTCAATACATTAAACCAAAAAAGCCTACCATTTTCTAAAGCTGTAACAGTTCTTATTATGAATCCATTTGTCATTACACTGTGTTTCTCTCATAAGAGTAGTAGATGCACTTTTGGTTTTTAAAAACAAGAAAACAAACACACCAATGATCTGTACTGTTATGAACAGGATGAAGAAAACAATTGTAAAATTAAATACATTAAGCTTTACGATGGAAATCACAACTAGAGTTAACATGCAGAGGTTTTGTCTGTGGAGTTCAGAAGATACATTACCTTCGCATTCAGTTTTCTAACTTACACAAAGGTTAAATCATGGCTGTTATTATTCTGCTAAAGAACTGTTAGAATAAGGTTTGCAATGCCATACAAAGAAAATGCATCAAATATTTTCTTAACTCCCCAAGATGTATTAAGAAAGGAACTACTTGGTCTGTTAGCTTTGTGAAATGAAACTCCAGCTCAATTCTGCTTTGAACTACTTCCATACTTCAGAAGATCAATCAGTTTAGATTGATCAACTATCTTCTTATAATTAATATGATAAATTAATGTATTTGATTTCAATATAATGACTGTTCAGAAGCAAAACCAAACCTGACAATATTTCTATCTATGACACTCCAATAGCTAGCGCTTGCTAATTCAAGGACAGAACACTTCTTGCTCATATCACTGAAAGTAAAAATTCTCTTAATTTCCACTGGTCTTATTAGTTTAAAATTGTATTGTCAACACATTAATAGGTTAAAGCCCAAAATTTGTATTCAGAGAAGGGACTAGGAAGCCTTCATTTTATAGAAAAGAGCTAGGTGGCTTCTATTTTGAAGAGAAAAGGCATATTTCCTATTCTCTTGTTTAATTAAGAAATAATCAAAATTAATTTAATTTCAAGGTAAAAAGTAATTTTACTAATTTGTATTATGGTTTAGGAAGGTAAAGGGGCACCAACTAAAAGTTTCAAAGAGTGCTGGAAAACTGAAAAGGAGGTGTTGATACAACATGATTTACACTGTGCAATTAATTTGTAGTAAGCTAAGCCTAAGCTACTAAGATCGCTACTTATGTGGACTTCAAAGCTGGGATTACTTTCTTACAGTATAAAATTACATATTCATCCTTATTCCATGATTATTTGGGAATATCATTGTCCCAGTTATTTTTCCAAAAGCATCTGCTCTTTTTAATTTAATTCATTTTTAGACAATGACAAATGTGGCTGAACAGTGATAAGTGGTGACAGGTCTTTCTCAGTTTGTATTCTGCTGACATAATGCTAGTGCTGTTAATTCTGAATTTCCTTTTTTATTCGAGCTTTCATTGCTATCTCAGGAAACCTCTAGAGGTAGGAAAAAAGACACCACCCTGAGTTAACTTGGGTTCAGTATAATTTTCTTGATTGGGAAAGATGACACTGCTGCCTTATAGATTGCTTCCACATAAGAAAATAACCAAGTATTAAGGCTTCCAAGTTCTAAATTTGCCTTGTTATATTCTGTGCTGTGCCCTGAGACAAGCTTTAAGTTTCAGGCTGCATGCTTACTTTCAGAGTAAAAGTGCCCTATGATAATTTCAGAGATATAGTGCACTAAGACAATTGCATTAGTTTTCTTTTTTCTTCTTACATTTTTAAATACAGATCATAAATATGGATTTCATCTTGCTTTGTTTATATAGATCAGATTTAGTTTCCTTATAAACCTGTAAAATGGAAATAAATGCTTGTGATTGTTGTCATGTTTAAGCAGTTAGTCACAAGCCTCAGAAGACAGATTAGTGTAAGCATAGTTTCAGGATCAACAGACATTGAAGACTGCTCATTGTAACTTATCTTTATTATGAAAAAGAAAACAACAAAAGTGAGCATTGCCAGTTATGTGCTATCCTTTTTTTCTGACCATTTAAGTAAGGTTTTGTGGGAAAGAGAAAAGTAATGCTTGAATTAAGGCTTTTATATAAACTATATATGGTTCTGTGAGCAGTAAGAGGTAAGTATTTCTGTCCTTAGTTGTCCTACTAGATGTTCCAACTTCCCTTTGTATCTCACAATTGAACCAAGCTCATTTTCCAAGACAACCCTAGCAGGCAAAAAAAGATGAACACCATGAGCAGACCACCAAAGCTATTCACACTCTGATTAACCTCTCCAGGTATATCAGGAATTAATTTCTGCTTGTTTTTTCTCTCAGCAGAGGTCACTGATTTGCATCTCTTAACTACTTATGCAGAACACAGAAAATCTTATTACATGGTCTGATCAGTAAATTTCACAGCAAAATTGTCCTGCCTTTCTCCATCTAGGTACTGAAGCAATGCTATGAGTTTACTTCAAACATTTCATAGAAATGTCTTGTTAGAATGCAGAATGCAGGAGTGGTGTCATGAGCAGTTAGCATCAGTATGGCTATTTTGTCTTTGAACATGAGTCATAACGGTTCCCCAATTTCATGTGTTTCCATGTAACAGTCATGTTTGCTGATAGGTTATACTTCCTAGCAGAAGGTAAGTGATAGGTAGAACAGGAATAGAGAAAACAGACTGCTGGCTTTTTTAAGGAAAGCATAATGAGATTGCCCATACCAAAACTACAGAAATGAAGGCATATTTCAGCTACTCTGATGACCATTTTCCATAGAAGAGGGAAAACTTAAGAAAACAGCCTTTCAGACTTTGCATAAGAAACTTTTGATTTCACTGGCTACAATCTACCTAATATCTCATTCTCTTTAGGAAAACATACTGAGTTGGGGCACATCAATTTTGCAGCAGCATCAGACTTGGTCCAGTGCGAGTTCACACTAACACAATAATGGTTTCATTGACAGCTCTGTGAGGAACATGCAAGGGTCTTGTCTATTTACCAGGAGATTCATAATTGAGCTCTCACACTATGGCTCATCCTGCAGATAGCCACTACAAAAGATTTATCATGATAATCACTGAGCAAAGTATGTGCTATGTTTAAGAATAGGTTGCCAAAGCCTAATAAAAATTTAAACATATTCTGGGACTGAGAGACAAATTAAGGTAGATTGTTATGCTGAATAGTTAAGTCTAAATTTAGAGAAAAGTACATAAATACATCTTTATTAAAAAATATTAGTTAAGTGTTTTTATTTATTTCAATCTTTGTGTGTCTGCAACCTTCTAGTAATGGCACACTCAGCAAACTATGGTATATTTAAATAGAAAGCATTCTAGAGTAATGTCAAGGCAGTTTTCTCTTCCTTGTTTGCTCTTTCAAGAGCCCTTTGGGGGGTAATATGATGCCTGAAGATATCATAAGTTTATCAGATTTGCTTTCTATTTCATAAAGTAGAATTACTCCATAGTCTGAATCTCAGACTTGTGTTTGCTCCCCTTATACTTTTTTTAATCTATCATCCTTGAGGACTTTTAAGCAAATAGTTACGTTATTTCCTGCCAGAAAGATGTTATAAAAACTGTTTACATGTCTAAAAAGACTTCTAAGTCCTAAGGTAAGGATTTCCTACAAAAAATACTTTTTTCCTGAAAAAATGTTAAAAGAAGAGTTTATTAGTGGAAGTAGGAATCATTAGTACCATAGAAAAGTAAGCAAGATAAATAAATGTGGAAAATATATTCTGCACATTCACCAACAAAGAATTTAACCATAAACTTAATTTTCTAGGATAGCAGGATACCTTTGAAAAGGTGTCAAGGTTTAGGGCTGGGCTGGCCACTAGAGGAGTGACAGATGTTCTCTGTTAACCTCTCTCTCTTCCCAAAGGGATTAAGGGAATAGACTGGGAAAGAAAACTAAAACTACTTTAAAGAAAATAGGAACAATAAAATAAATTGTACACAAACCCCCACACTGAATACAACTCCTCTGATGTCAGCTACATCACTGTCACCACTGATGCTGTGGCAGAAGTCCCAGACTAGATTCAGAAGCGAATGGGAAACACATTCAGGAGATGGATTGTGGAACTGGATTCAGGAACTCATGGATTGGGACTGAAGGCAGAATGAACAGAGTCCTCCTTGGATGCCAGACACTGAAGAAGAGAGATTGACCCTTGTAATCCCTCAGCTTTATATGAAATATGATGTCTATGGAATGGAATACTTAGTTGGTCAGTTTAGGGTCACCTGAACAGTCTGCTCCTCCCTGCAAGTGTGGCTTTTTACTCTGCACGTCACAATGTGGTAGACAAGATTTACCAATGACCTTCATCTGCATACCAATTTATAAAGATTTTTCAAAGGGTTTTCCAATTAGCTCAGATTCCAGAATACAGCTTCATCTAGATAATATTATTATGGGGCTAAATCTCAGGATAGAAACATTGCAGGCACAGACTAATGCTATGTAGCTATGGTGTTTCCCATATCTCCATTTTTCGGCTTTACATGGCATAAATCCACAAACACATATTGGTTTAGCAGCATTTAGCTGAAGTATCTCTACAGGCAATGCAGAATGAAGTTCTGCAACATAGACACTCCTGCACACTTTGCCAGTCTCACCTGTATTTGTACTGTGTGGTAACAGTATCACAGACCAATTGTATGTTCGCGTACAATGTGCCCAGTGTAAAACAAGAAGGTCCCCATTGAAAATGCATTCAGTTCATTCTGAAGATAGACAATACTTCTTGCCACATGTACTGTGGGAAACCTGACAGATCAGACTGCTAAAAGTCTCCTGGCAGAAGTCCTAGACTGGACTCAGCAGCAGACAGGAACTGAATTCAGGAGTTCTGGAAATGGATTCAGGAATACATAGATTGGGAACAAAGGCAGAACAGATAGAGTCCTCCTCAGACTCTGGCTATTGAAGAACAGATCACCTTTGTGATCCCTCAGCTTTACAGTGAATATGATGTGTACAGAATGGACTATCTAGTTGGTCAGTTTAGGGTCACCTGAACTGTCCACTCATCTCTGCAGGTGAAGCCTTTTACTTACTGCACTTCCTCTCTCCCCACCAAAGTGGTACATGAGATTTAGCAATGACCTTGATCTGCATAACATTCCTTGTTAGTAACTCTAAACATCAAGCATTATCACTACTAGAATCAGACACTGCAAAAATATGTTGTTATGTTCAGAAATTGCAGTTATATAGTAGAGCCTCAGCTGAAGAGTAAAATCACTGAACAGAATTAGTTGTGTTCAAACTCACACCAGGAGAAAAGATCATTCTGAGTGTAATAATAAACTAAGAAAACAGATAGCTGAATGACTCTATTATAGTATATATTGAGATGTATAATGTGTCATTTAAACTGAGAAATAATGGACTAAATGATAACAAAATATGTCTGCTTCACAGACCAAAAAACAAGCAAATAAAAAACTATAAAGAAAATAGTAGTAATAGCTTTACTTAAAGCACTTCTTGTAGGAAAAGAATTTTCCATTACTGAAGACATTTGATTGTTTACTACTTTATTTAAGAAAGCTGTAAGTTTATAACCCAATATTACATACAAGAATATAATGAGGCATCTCTTAAAGTTGTTGTAAGACTGCTTACATGTTCCAAAACATTTAATGAAACGAGCAGATGCTCACAGGCTGGTGGGGGTTTGTCTGTCTTCCCTGGTGAGAGAATAGGGACAGGGCCTGCGATGGGTACTGGAGCAGGCTGAGAGGTCAGGGCAGAGACACCCAGGACACTCTGGTGGCTCCCGAGCACGAAGGGAGGTTCGTGACAGGGCCTCTCAGTCTGTCTCTCAGTCACAGCCTGGGTCCCACCACAATGCTGAGGCACAGGCTTCAGAAAGGTGCAGGCTGCAGGGCTTGTAGGTATAGACTGTGTCTTTCATAATGGCTCTTAAGTTAGTAAGCATATCTCTGAGTCATCCAGGAGGACAGAGTAACTCTTTGAGTAGGGTCTGCACCTCTTTTATAACCAAGAGTACAACAAAAAAAAGAGGAAGACACAAGTGGGACTCCATGGTGTCAGAGAGATGGCATTTAAAAACTCAAGAGCAGAGTGGGACTCTTGCATTATCTCACCTCACAAGGTGGAGAAAGTTGCCTCCTCTGTTCTGTGCTAACGAGTGTTCATTTTTTAAATGCCTTGGAAATTGTTTAAACCAGAGGTATTCCAGAGCAATAAAGCTACCTCAAAATATTCTATTCTAGCTCTTCAAGAATACCCTTAAAAATTAATGTTATCTGCTTTTATTAAGTAAGAAGAGATATTCACAAGTGATGAAGTGATCATGGCAGAGGGATATCATACTGAGCTTTGTTAGATGTACCTTTATGTTTAAACAGTATTTCCACTGTTAACACTTCACTTAGTAAAGAATAAAACATTATAGTTAGGAGTATAAAGTGAGAATATGGTTTTAGAAAACCAAATGGCATAGTTTAAAAAGCAAGAGTAGATGGAAGTACTCTTTTCCCTGATGTAATGGAAAAACAGTTTCTTTGATATTTCCAATGTTACTCTGCTTAAAAGTTACTATAACTGAAATAAAATGCCAGCTTTGAAATTGGTAGAAGTTGATTAGCATTTGGATGTAAATTCAGTAATGAGTTAGACCCCTGGTGCCTCTGGGGCAGATTTGCTGTTTAGAGACTCTGCACAGTCCAAGAGAACTATGTAATTCAGAAAGACAACCACAAAAAAAATCATTTTGGAGGATTTCAGCACATCTGGATTTCATCTTGGTACAATCACCACTTCTAGTTAGGCTAGTTACAGGGTATTACCAGATTTCCAGTGCTTACTCAGTACATATTCAGTAACAGTATTGCAACTCCTAATAGAACATAAACTTACAAGAGTACTGTGTGATGGGCTGGATCAGTATTCCTGTCTACCAAGAGGGCTGGGCATATATAACAGTTCAATGATACTCTGATCTTAGCATCAGCCATTACTAAGGTATGGATAGAAGGAAAATTATTGGTATCTTGGTAAACCTATGTACTGCCAAAATAAAGGCAAGTACATTTTGGATTCAGCGTTCAGGTTTACTGTTACTGCTGACCCCTGCAAAGGATCAGCAATACAGACCTTAACAAGGTCAATTATATTATGTTAACAGTATTTTTCATTTATACAGTGAAAAAAGTAATCTACAGAAGATTACTGCACTATTTGTCCAATCCATGAAGCTCTGCATCTAGAATTATCATGAATAGGAATGGATTTTCACAGTTTTTCCCTTATGCTAATCAGAAAATCCCTAAAGTGACAAGTATCATAAGAAATAAAGGAGATTAGTTAATGTGACAGGATTTGCTTTCACCAGCAATAATTTGATTAGTCTGCTATAATGTTATAATCTGCTGTTCCTGGTCTACTTTATGTATGAACATGGCAAAATGTAGCAGAGGTGAAGCATTGATAGCTTCTCATAGAGCTGCCATGTATTTCACAGTCAGTCCAAGGCTAGGCTTTTCAATTATTTATTTTTAAAAATGTTTTCTCCGTCTCTTAACTCATTTGTTTCCTTTCAATTAATTGTCAGCTTACACACATAAGTCTGTGATGCCTCCTACTTGAAAAAATAAAAAGCAACTTTTTTATAGCACAGCAGCATATTCATTTTTTTCCTCTAATTTGCATTGCCAATTTACTGCTATTGCAAGTGTTTTTGCACTGTATTCAAGAAATGAAATGCTCAAATGCTGACAGAAACAGCATGAAATGTTTTTTAGCTCTTGGAAACTGAAGGCAACAAGATCCACTCTGAATTAGTTGGTTTCCTTATTTTCTGCATTCACACTGTCCTATTTAATCCACTGATGTCCTGTCCTAGACTCATGACAGATAAGATCAAATGAATTTGTTGCTTCTCTATTTTTCTTAATGCTATCACTCCAGCATAAGTATTTTTCTTGCTTTTTTTCTTGACTTTTCAAATCTGTTAACAATAAATTATTTTCTTTTATACTTTGAAAGCTTTCCAAACTCTGCATTTGGGGAGGAATTTATTGCAAATTAATTTACCTTATGTTCTAGGAAAATATATTGCTGAGTGTCCCATTTCTTCTTGTCTATCACTTATTTATAACTGCATACAATCTTTTTCCTGTTCACAATTGTATTTGCTTTTGTGAATACATTCCATTACTGTGTTTTTACTTTAGTTTTTCTTTCTCAAAGGAAATGTCTGGATTTCATAGGATTATTTATTTTTTTCTTTCTTCATTTTAACGTTAGTTTTGCAATCTTTATCCATATTGAAGAATATGAAAACACACGACAACCTGTGCACCTATTTGTTCAGTTGAATAAAAGCTGGAGTCTAAGAAAGAGCAGTTATTGTTTCTCCAGTTCTTCTTGTCTTCTGACAATTTACTACAATTGTTCCACTTGAATTTTTTGTGAGTTGCTGTCCTGGTTCAGGTAACAACAGAACTAATTCTCTTCATGGATTTTATTTTTTTGGTTAAAGCCCCTCTGAGATAAACTGCACTTTCTGAAACTAATAACATGTTTTTGCAGAAACTGCCTGCTTCTAGCAGTGATATGACCTAATGTTTAGATTTACTACCAGGGATTGGTATGCAGAGCAAGGTCACTGCTGAATCTTGTGTCTCACGTTGGGGAGTGCAGGGTAAAGGCTGTACCTTCAGGGAGGAGCGGACAGAACAGGTGACCCTAAACTGACCAACTAAAGTATTCCATCCCATATACATCATATTTGATATAGACACTGGTGGTCAGTTCCCTCTTGCTAGGTTACTGGGTTGCTAGATTATTCTCCCTTCTTGGTTCCTTCTTCTCTTGTGCTTTGGTGATCCTTAGACCCTCTGTTCCAGTATCANTGTCTGTCATTGGGTTGCTGGTCAGCCCAGCCTCAGCCCTCAACAGTCTCATTAGGCAAAAAATATTTTTCTCTAAAATTCAATATGGATGAACATGATCACAGTCTATGTGATTGCACATTATTGAAGTACATACAGTTCAGTTTGCTTTTTAGAAGCATCCAACTATGTTTTACCACTTGATACTTGCTTCCAGGTGGGACTCTGTATTGGGTGGTCAGGACCAAGAGCTGCTGGGCATTATGCCTCATTATGTTCCAGCACTAAAAGACCAGAACCAAAGCTGCTTTTTGGATGGAACAAATCTGCTTAAGGATGTCTGTCTGCTCCTTGGCTACTGGGAACACAGGTACTGTAATTAGATAGAGAAACGGGTGCATTACTTAACTGTGTTTCTTTGTTATTTAATGTGGGACCTCTCTTGGATTATCCTAAAACAGGGAGAAAGTAGTAAGGGATAGGAAGGCTTACAGTGGTAATGCCTGTACGCTCTTTCAACAAATCTAGCTTCTACTGCAGTCTGTGACCTAGATTCACTCTCATACAGTACACAAGTTATGCTATCACAGGAGCTGTTGGACACATCAGCCTTACCTTTTCATCCTCCCACTAGCTGTCACCGCAGACCTATTTAAAAAGCAGTTGATAGCCTTTGGGTAATCACTACCACTTAGGCACATGTTCAGATAGTAACACAGATGACTCTTAAGGCAGGATCTTCCTTTATTCTCCCTATGTCCTGGAAAACATATTCTTGTGTTGCACTCATGCAGCACAAAGTTTGCTTGAGGACACTGTTGGAAAGCTGGCTGCACCCTACAGAGCAGCCAGCTCCCCCCTCCCCCATGTGGAAATATCACAAAGGATAAAGACATCATAAAGGACAGAGACTTCCAAGAAATCCTGTCAATTTGTCCACCAATACAGTTCTCTGTGCACAATTCAAAACACTTAGACCTCAGGACATCATTATGGTAATTTGGTTTCACCTCCTAAATAAAATGGGAGTTCACAGGTTTTATTTCACTGCTGCTGATACTAGGGGGATAGAAGATAAAAATTATTATTATGCCTAGCTGACCTTGTTGTATTAAAGTAAAAACCTAGTAAAAACTGAATTTTAGGAGCAACACATTACATTATTCTTCTAAAGGCAAGATTTGCTTTCTCATTTTCATTTCTCATATCTGTGCATTTAATTTCTAGTGCTAAATATACACACCAGACAGATCTCCTTACTGAAGACTTCTTGAGCTGATAAGATTTTATATCAGAAGTTCACTATAATAGATGTATTTATTGAATCACTATCCCTGCCCTTTCAGACAGTTGCTCAAGATTGAAATGTCACTTACAGTGATGTAAAAGATTATATAAAATATACTTAGTTGTGATGTGGCACTCCTTCTCAAAAGGTGATGGGTTTGGGTGTTTCCCTCCCTAACCCCACCTTTAAAGTAATGCAAATATATATTTTATTTAGACTTCAGTTTAGCAGAATTAAACTTGTCTGTTACTAAAAACTAGCACATTGTCTTTACAACACTTCCACACTACTGAAACATTTAAAAACATGGCTAATAGAGTTGTAGAGACCTTAGCACAGGTTGAGATTTATTTTTATCACACAGATCCACCCTAGTAAGGAGAGTTTTTTTAAAAAAGCATAGCACATGTGGAAGAAATATTTGTTTTGTTATTTATCAAGGTCATTGCTGAGAAGAGACTCAAGAACTAGTATGATTGTGCATTTGGCTACTATACAGTGGCATAACTGTTAATGTATTAAAGCACTCTTTACTGTTCTAGTCCCAAAGCCCTACAAATCAACAAGACAGGAGCCAAAAGTAGCATTTCAGGTTGCTATTTTACTAAACTGGCTTGCCAGTATTAACTACAGATGGATAGGGCTTTGGATCATGAGGTAGCAGAAATAAAATCCAGACTTGCAACCACAATGTAAGATTATCAATGGGGACAAGCTTAAAGAGTGTGGCATACTGTTTGGTGACTTCATTCCCTCTTTCTCTCCCTCCCCTTTCTCCCACTCAGCCATAGCATTATTTGCTTCACAAGTAAAAGTCATGGAAGGATTGATATGTAGTTGATGTGGAATACTGGTAGGGCAAAGAGTTCTTTGCCTAGAGGAAGACATACAGTTTCTAAGACAAGAATATTATGTGTTCAAAACCTAGACTGCTGTAAAATAAGGCCTCAGAAAACTACTGATGCAGTGGATTTTTAAGTAGTCCCTCAAGCACCATTCTTCACCTGACAAAGCCAGTAGCCATCTGTAACTACTGATACATAAACTTTCACTTATGAAGTCAAAAGTTGGTTTGAGCATCTGTTTTTAAACCAATATTTCAAATGAGACCTATTCAGAATGTATACAAACTTGGCAAATAAGCTTATGGAGTTTGGTTGTTTGGTTGTTTTTTTCTCCTTTCGAAATATATACTGTAGCAATGAGCACATAGTCAACCAGGGACAAGTTCTGAACCATTTCAGAAAGGCTTCTTACCACAAGCTTGATAAGAAGCAAAAAGGAGAAAGGTGGATATTTAAACCCAAAGTAAATGAGATAGGACTCCTCACAAAAAAACACAATGCACACTCCAAAAAAATCCCCCTCTACTACTATTAATATTCTCAGCAAGATGATGCAGTTAATTTTAAGAACAAATTTTATTAAAACAAACATTTCAGAATATAAGAATGTACAACAGTGCAAGACAACCTGACACTTCAAAAGCACTAGGAGATACCTGCATAAAGTCCTTTTTCATCAGGTAAGAGAAGAAAAAGGTTTCATAAAGATCTAGCATTACTTGAAAACTATGTGGAAGATAAACTCAAAATCAAATGCAAAGTGAGTATCAAAATTTTTTGAGACTGAATTCTGTTAAATTGCTTAATAATTCTCACAGGACGTGACAGAAACCCTATTACTTAATTGGTTAAAGCTGGAATGCACAAAACATCTAGCTTACAATATCCTGTTGGGAACAATCCTGCACCTAGAAGGTATTGGACAAGATGACTTCAGAGGTCTTTCCATCTCTAATTTATTTGACTTAATGAATAAACATGAACCTAATCAGAATAGGTATACTGTTTATCTGAGCAATAACACTCAACTAACTGGAGCACACAAGGGAATTCACTGCTTTTATGATGCTGATTAAACAAGATCAGAGAGCTTCAAAAGAGGTTTGGAGTTTTAATTTGCAGACCTTGGTATGTATTTATGTTGTAATAACCTGTTTATAACCTTGGCCCTATGAAACAGAAACATTTAAATGAAAGGTGTTTTTTATAGTTAAAAAAAATAGTTTGTAAAACAAGAAGACTACAGACTTTGTTCAAACTCTCTATGATTACATATAATGTGGGTTAAGTCTTCAGACTCACAGGCTTAAAGAAAGTAATTACACAGAGAAAGAAAGAAAAGTAAAACAGTGATTGAGGCTTATATCCTCAGAGCAGCTTGAACTATATGATATAGGTGGATATTTTACAAGTCTGCATGCTTTACATTCCTTCAGATAAATCTAATTTACCTATGAATTTAGAGCCGGGTATCGCAGAATCACAGAATGTTAGGAGTTGGAAGGGACCTGGAAAGATCACCTAGTCCAACCCCCCTGCCACAGCAGGATTCCCTAGAACAGGTCACACAGAGACACATCTTGACGGGTTTTGAATATCTCCAAAGAAGGAGACTCCACAACCTCTCTGGGCAGTCTGTTCCAGTGCTCTGGCACCTGAACTGGGAAAAAAATTCTACATGTATTCACACGGAACCTCCTATGCTCCAGCTTACAACCATTGCCCTTTGGGCTTCACTGAGAAGAGCCTGACCCCATCCTCCTGACAACCACCCTTCAGATATTTAAAAGCATAGATGAGGTCATCCTTTACTCTCCTCTTCTCCAAGCTAAAGAGACCCAGCTCCTTCAGCTTTTCCTCAGAAGGAAGATGTTCCACTCCATTCATCACTTTGGTGGCTCTGTGCTGGAATCTTTCCAGCAGTTCCTTATTCTTCTTAAACCGAGGGGCCCAGAATTTAGCACAGTATTCCAGATGCCACCTCACCAAGGTAGAGTAAAGGGGGAGAAGACCCTCTCTTGACTATTAGTCACAGCCTTTCTAATACATCCCAGAATCCCATTCGCCCCCTGGCCACAAGAGCACACTGCTACCTCATGGTCATCCTTCCATATACCAGGACCCCCAGCTCTCTTTCCCCTTCACTACTCTCCAACAGGTCAGTCTTCAACCTATACTCATACATGGGGTTGGTCTTTCCCAGGTGCAAAACTACACATTTGCCCCTGTTGAATTTCATTAAATTTCTCCCTGACCAACCCTCCAGCCTAAGTCTCGCTGAATGGCAGCACAACCCTCTGGTGTGTCAGCCACTCCACCCAGTTTAGTGTCATCAGCAAACTTGCTGATAGCACACTTTGTTCCCTCATCCAGGTCATTAATGAATATATTGAAAAGTACTGGTCTCAGTACTGACCCCTGAGGGACTCCACTAGACACAGGCCTCCAACTAGACTCCATCCCATTGACCACAACTCTCTGGCTTCTGTCCTTCAACCAGTTCACAATCCACCTCACTACTCAGTCATCCAGAGCACAATTCCTCAGTTTAGCTGCAAGAATGCTGTGGGAGACAGTGCCAAATCATAGAATCATAGAATGACTGAGGTTGGAAGGGACCTTAAAGATCATCTAGTTCCAACTCCCCTACCATGGCAGGGACGCCACATGCAATAGACCAGGTCATCCAGGGCCACATCCAGCCTGGCCTTAAACACTGCCCGGGATGGTGCCTCCACATCCTCTCTGGGCAACAAGTTTCAGTGCCTCACCTCCCTTTGGGTAAAGAACCCCCTTCTAATATCCAGCCTAAACTTCACCTCCTTCAGCTTGTAGCCATTCCCTCGTGTCCTGTTGCAATCAGACCAGGAGAAAAGTGTCGCTCCTTCTGCCTTATAATCCACCTTCAGGTACTGGAAGGCTGCTATAAGGTCACCTCTAAGCCTTCTCTTCTCCAGGCTGAACAACTCTAATTCACAGAATCACAGAATCATTACAGTTGGAAAGGACCCTCAAGATCATCTAGTCCAACTGATAGCCCTACACTACTCTTACCCCTAAATCATCCC
>VWZX01002375.1:0-17597 GCA_013399015.1 Galbula dea | reverse complement strand
GAGATCAGGTTAGTCAGACAGGACCTGCCTTTTGTGATGCAATAATATTTATCCATTAAATAAATATATAACTTAGGACTACAGATGAAGACAGGATAAAATAAAACGTATGTTACTACTAATAATCCATATTGATCATCATAACTGGTCTACTCTGGCCTCCAAGTTGGAGGCCTGGAGACACGCCATCTATAACGCTGCGGATGCTTTTAAGAAAGCACGTAGGATCACCCTTGAGGAGAAAAGACAACGCAGAAAGAATCGTGCCTTGCAGAACACACCATCTAAGGAGTCTTTCTGCTGTTCCTTTTGCAACTGCTCATGCCTATCTCGTATTGGCCTTTTTAGCCACCAACGCACTTGCAACAAATGTGGGTAGAGCCCTTCCCAAATCTTCATTCGCGAAGCCTAGCCATGATGACTACTAATGGATTTTGTCTGGCACTTTTTCAACAACTTCCTCGTAAAATGTAGTCTCCATAATCAACCAAACAATCTTTTCTACCTTTCTGCCATTTTCCTTCTACAGCCCCTTAGTCAGTTAAATAAATGCGACTTTTTACCTGCTGTCCTCATCTGTGGCCATGTTTTCCCCTCTGAAATGCAACAAGAGCAAATCCTCAGTGATGTCAGGCAAAGAATGCTTAGTCAGTAGAGAGATGTGTTCACAAACTGTTCACCTTTGTATGGCACTCCAGCCTTTTAATATCATACACTATAACCTTAAGGACTTCTACAGCAGTGGCTGATACCATAGGTCCTCATTCCTTTGTTTGTATTCTAGCTTCAGTATCCTGCACTTTTTCCACATTTAATTACACCCTATTTTCTGGGATATCTCAATAGTTTGCCAAGATCCTGTTAACGTCTGATTTACCATACTTCACAGGCCTCATTAAAAAAAAAGCACAACAAATTCTCCTGGTTTGGGTTAGAACAGAACTAATTCTGTTCAATGATTTTACTTTTCAGCTAAAGCTCCTCTAAGTAACTAGACGTCCTGAAACTAACAGAGTATTCTCACAGACACTGCCTGCTTCTAGCAGTGATAAGACGTAATGTCTAGATTTACTATCAGGGATTGGTATGCAAAGCAAGGTCACTGCTGAATCTCGTGTCTCACATTAGGG
The DNA here is from genome assembly GCA_013399015.1 of Galbula dea. Taxonomy (NCBI): domain Eukaryota; kingdom Metazoa; phylum Chordata; class Aves; order Piciformes; family Galbulidae; genus Galbula; species Galbula dea. The sequence goes on along the minus strand of VWZX01002375.1, from coordinate 16,467 downwards.
AGTGCAGGGTAAAAGCTGCACCTACACGGAGAAGCAAACAGGACAGTTGACCCTAAATTGACTCAGCTATGTATTCCATTCTATATACATCACTGCCAATATAAAACTGAGGGTCAGTTCCTCTCTCTCCTCTCTTCTTCTCCTGCACTTCCATGGCTGTCATCTAAGGAGAATCCTGTCTGGTTTGTCCTCGATCCTGATCCGTAAGTTCCTGCATCCACTACCAGGATCCAGACCCTGAGCCTGGTTCCAGTCTGCTGCTGAGGCCTTCTGTCACAGTATCAGTGGTGATGGTGACATAGTTATCAGCAAGGTGGGGTTTGGATTCAGTATTGGTTTCATATGTATTTGTATATATTTCATTTATCATTATTATTACCATTAAAGTAGTCTCACTTTTCCAGTCCACAAGTCTATCTCTCTTTTTTACCCCCTTTCACTTCCCGGGGTGGGGGGGGCAGGGTTAGAGGGATAACAGGGAGCATCTGTCATTGGGTTGGTGGTCAACCCAGCCCTGATCCTCAACAGGTTTTGGCACTTAATGCAGGGCATCTAGAGTTCTGATAAATTGCCCCAAATCAAATTCCAGCTTGTTCAGTTGAGAAAGTATCAGATCTTTGAATTCGTGCCAAACAAAGCAAAAACTTAACAGACGGCATTTTGCTATTTAGTTTGGGTATTCTTTCTTACAGTGCGCCAGGCACAGGGGGATAGCTCCACCTATCGTGGGCACCAGATAAACGAAGTTGCAGCACTTACATAGAATTTGTACATACATATTCACAGTATGGGCAGGATTATTCTAAAAAGTTCATTATCCTAAATCTCCTACTTTTGGCACACGCACATTGACCTCCGGTGGTAGTTCTAGAAGGATACAGATCTTCCTTGGTGCTGACTTCTGACCTCTCTCCCAGCTCTGTAAACCAATCAAGTATTCCAATCTATATATATCTTAGCTGATATAAAACTGAGGGTCAGTTCTGCTCTCTCCTCTCTTCTTCTCCTGTGCTTCAATGGCTGCCATCCGAGAACTCTATTTCGTCCTTGACCCTGATCCATAAGTACCTGTATCGACTACCAGGATGCAGTCCCTGATCCTGGTTCCCATCTGCTGCTAAGGCCTCCTGCTGCAGCATCAGTGGTGACAGTGATACAGTTACCATCAAGTGGTGGGTTGGGTTCAGTATTGGGTTTTGTATATATTTGTATATATTTCCTTTCTCATTATTATTACCATTAGAAGTAGTTTTAATTTTCTTCTCCAACCCACAAATCTTTCTTACCCCCTTTCCCTTCCTGTGGGGGGGTCAAACAGAGGGGGTAACAGGGAGCATCTGTCACTGGGTTAGTGGTCAGCCCAGCCCTGACCCTCAACACAAACAAAAAACCCAAAATCAAAAAAACCCCAAACAAATAACAACCAAATTAAAAAAACAGCTTCTATTCAGCTGTATACAGCTTAGGAACATAGAAACATCATCACGGTTGGAAAGAACCTCCAAGATCATCAAGTTCAACAGACAGTCCTACACTACTGTTATTCCTAAATCATCCCCCAAAGTGCCACTTTTCCCCTTTTTTTGGAAACCTCCAGGGATGCTGACTTCACCACTACCCTTGGCAGCCTATTACAATACCTCACCACTCTTTCAGTGAAGAAATTCTTCCTGGTATCTAATCTAAACCTGCCCTGGCACAACTTGAACCCATTCCCTCTAGTCCTATTGCTAGCCACAAGTGAGAAGAGGCCAACACTCAGCTCTCTACAACCTCCTTTAAGGTAACTGAAGAGAGCGATAAGGTCTCCCCTCAGCCTCCTCTTCTCCAGGCTAAACAGCACCAGCTCCCTGAGCCTCTCCTCATAAGGCCTGTTCTCCAGATCCCTCATCAGCCTAGCTGCCTGTCTCTGCACCCCCTCTAGCACCTCCATGTCCTTCCTATACTGCAGTGCCCAAAACTGCACACAGTACTCAAGATGTGGCCTTACCAGCACCAATTATGGGGCAAGATCACCTCCCTGTTCCTGCTGGCCACACTATTCCTGATACAAGCCAGGATGCCATTGGCCTTCTTAGCCACCTGGGCACACTGCTGGCTCACGTTCAGCTGGCTGTCAATCAACACCCTCAGGTCCTTCTCTGCTGGACATCTCGCCAGCCACTCATCCCCAAGCCTGTAGCACTGCTGGGGGTTATTGTGACCAAAATGCAGGACCCAACACTTGGCCTTATTAAAACTCATACCATTGGCCTTTGCCCATCAATCCAGCCTGTCTGGGTCCCTCTGCAGAGCCTCCCTACCCTCAAGCAGATCGACATGTCTATCCAGCTTAGTGTCGTCTGCAAACTTACTGAGGGTGCGCTCTACCCCCTCATCCAAGTCACCAATAAAGATGTTGAACAGGAGTGGTCCCCACACTGAGTCCTGGGGGACACCACTTGTGACCAGCCGCCAACTGGACTTGACTGCACTGACTACAACTCTTTGGACTCAGCCATCCAAACAATTTTTTATGCAGCAAAGTGTGTGCAAATCCAAGCCACAAGCTTCTGCACAAGTGGCAACTAATCAGGCTGCAGTTGGTCAGGCCAGGAAAAAGACAACAGTATGGAATTTGAGAGATGCCAGTAAAATCATGAGGGACTTGGAAAAGGGTTTGACTAAGAATTCCATTGCAATAAGTAAGTCGCTGCTATCAAGGGAAAACAGAAAGCAGCAGCAACGTTCTTCACAAAGTATGTGCTGTTTGACAGATGTGGATACTAAAATTTTACACTAGTCAAAAAAGAAGCTGTGTGCAAGTTAATGAAAGACAAATCCAACAAAGGTTACTTTTTACGTAGTAGATACAAAGATACTGCCTTTAGCTAAGGCAGCTTCTCATTTTCATGTTGTAGAAAATTGAAAGAAGATTAGGGAAAGCTTGCTCATGACTTATATTCTTTCCCAGGTATTCATTTCCGGTTCTGCTAGAGAGAGGATAACAGGCTAGAAAATATTTTGATTTAATTCATTATGGCATATCTTACTATCCTATGTAACCTGCCACTTCAAAGTTTCACAAAATACATTAAAATGCTTTAGAAAACGTTTTAAAATGTTTTAGAAAATGCAATTAAAATAAGGAAAATCCAGTTATTTGGCACTCCTAGGTATACACTGCAATATATTCTATATACAACACACACTTAAATTTTCATGTGTTTGTAAGGTTTGTGATTCAGAAAAACAGAATGAATTCACCAAAATTTATTATTCTAAAGTTATTGTGATAACCTTATTCTCACAGTTTTATTTAGCAAATACAGTAGAATGAAGATTTCAAGTGAGTATACATTTTGGCTGGTGGTTTGAAGCATTGCAAGCACTGATAATGTCTTCAGCAGTAAGCAGGCAGGACACTATCTATACAGTTAACAATATATTTCCACTTTTTTTCTTCATCAGTTGTTTCCTGTGTGTCTACTGACTCTGATTAGCATGTCAAAGCAATCAAAAATCTAAGAAAAATGGTCAGGACAGCTTTTTGTCCCCAAAATATTTCTAATAAGAGGTCAGAACAGACATTAACATTGAACTTTGGCACAATTAAGTCAAATAGATACAAATTGTATGGCTAAGGCTGAAGAACTAGTTTTGTTTTCTTCAAGCCACCATGGTGGGTTTTTTAGAGAGGAACCTCTGAACAGAACATAGATAACCTTAGTCTTCCAACTTCTCTCTCCATTGCCTTATAATGTTTAAGGTCACACTTCTTAATAGTATTAACACAGATGTGCATTTTGATATGGCATTTTTGCTATTTCAGCTCTCCCATCTCCCCAGGTATTTACAGTTGTGTCTATATTTATCCTTGTGTAAAGAGAAAAGTGTGGGTGTTTCTCTTAACACATTTGAAAATGTAATTTTCAGTAACAGTACACTAATAAATATTTTAATCTTTCCACACTAGGGGAAAAATTTTCTCTTAGAAAACAGCTCTTGAAATTATTTAATTTCAATTTAAAGACCATTACTTTATCCACAGACTGTTACCTTAAGCTATTACCTTCAAATTAGCTTTTCAGAGACAAATTTCTATTATTTTACAGACAAAATATTCATAAAAATAAAAAAATACAGACACATTGAGGGTTTTCTAGTGAAAGAATTCACTTTCCTGCCTGGGAGTACCACTTCTTAACAGAGTTGCTAGATGCTACCATTATAACTCAAAATTTTTGTTTGTATATGAACACTGTCAATTTATATCTTTTTTTTTTTTTTTNTCAATTTTTTTTTTTTTTTTTTTTTTTTTTTTTAGAAAATGTTACAGAAAAATCTTTCTCTGTCCAAAAGAAAATTCTTTTAGCATTTCATAGATGCTCAAAGCTCACACTTGATTGAGAGGGCTGAGTAATTCCATGAAAGAGAAAGCCACCACGGGTTAATATTTATTTGATATGCGGACACATCATTGGCTGCAAGCTTAACGTAGCTTCTTGAAAATTAAAGGTGGCCACACTTCTGCTATGGATGAACATTATACTCTTTCAGATGCATTCAAATCTGTTCAAGACATCCACCTTTGAGAACTTAAGGTTTAAAAATCATCAGCTACTGAATTTCCACATTTTAGTGGCCTAAACCCACAAATATTTAGTCTGCCCTGCCCTTGATACAGGGATGACCAAAAATTTCTGTGCAACTACAGCTCTCAGGTTGCCAGGCTGAGGCAACAAGTAATTCTCCCAGTAAGTCACCTTTTTGCAGAGATGGTTTAGGAAAATCCAGTTTTAAAAATTAATAAAGTCAGTAATAAATGAATCAGCCAATCAAGTAAGGCTTGCCTTACTTTTCTGAGGATGAGAAAAACAAAGAAAACTTAAGTTTTAACTTTTCCTGCTGTATCCAGATTTTCATGCCTAATAGTTTATTTTTATTAACAATATCCAAACACTTTCAAAGCTTGGTAGCAAAATCAATCTGAAAGTTAAGATATTGTATACCAACTCACATGTAGTGAGTTAGTTTTGGCAGTTTTCAGGCTCTGAAAACAGGAGTTTATAATAGAAATGCTGACACTGTATCAGATTGTTCAAAATCACTATTTTCAGTGGGGTGAAACAGGGCAGATTCTGACCTGGAATGTGGAAAGCTCTTACGTGCCACTTTTCTGATGCTTTAGTAAAGGAAAAAAAAAGCCTTCAACAGATGTATTAGGTTACTCTAACCACAAAACATAAACAAACTAGAAGTTTGAATATCAACAGTAAAATATAAAGCATGGAAAAGCTCATCTACAGAAAAGAAAATTTACTGAATCTGTCAAGCTGTTTAATACATGCTATTAAAAAGGATCTGGTCCCAATAATCAGTGCCAACAGACCAGTTTAGGTGCTGAACTAGTTCTATAGTGCAATGGAAGGTTAAATAAAGTGTGAAGTTATAGAGGTTCCTTAATAGCCTTAGTAACAGCTGTCTTACTAAGAAGTAAGACATTGAAGTGCATTTATCTGTTTCCTTACTTGCTCTTCTTTCTAACTCTTTCCTGTTCCTTTTGTCCTCTAATAAAGGTACTTACATTTAGATACTACAGCTACTAGGTGACCACATCCTTGCACATTGCATAGTACCTTGCATTCTCTGTAATGCCTGTCATCACTCTTCCTGACTTCTCTAACTTTCTTTAACTGAAGCTTTTAAGATTAATGAGGCATTTGTTCTCAATCAAGGCACTTTGTATGAATACAGTTACACTTTCGGGAGCAATGTAGATGACTTGTTTAGTATTATTTGATTTTTTAATTGTTTCGAGGGATTGATTTATAGCCATCTTTTATCCCTTAGCACAGACAAATGCTGTATTACTCTTTTGTCAACAATTGTTATTAAGTAGGACCTACTGCGGAGTACAATATAAAGATACGTTACGTTATCATGGATCTAAGCAAAGCCTGGAAGGTGAAATTTGACATAAAATATTGTAAAGCATACTGCTTCAGCTACTTAGAGATGCTGCAACTGCAAGAAAACAGTATGCTAGTAGTTTAATAAAGTATCAGTTAACAAAACTAATACCAACACTTAATTGTACAAGCAGAGGAATGAGAAGGAACTTTCCCTTCTAACTAAAAGAAAAACCCAAACCTTTTCTTTCTTCTTGTTTTCCAGTCACCCCTTGATTCAAGATTTCAAGCCTTATCCATAAGGGAATTTCTTAATTCCTCAGATCTTTCCCAGCTAAATCTCCTTCCAGGAATCAACGTGAAGAAGGAAAAGAATTTCAGACATTCATGAAGTTGCAGTTTCAGGGAACAGATATTCCCTGATAGTCAAATCTTTTCATTTTTTTTCACTTTTCTCATGCAAGAATTAAGTTTTTGAAGGTATGTGGATAATAACTCCCACAGTGTGTCAAATGTCAGTTGCACATCTTCTGCAACAGCTGTGTTTTTTAGGAATGCTTACCCTGAGCAAGAATTATGATTAACATGATTTTTTTTCATGCAGAGAGTTGAAGTCTGACCTGTGTTAGCTGGAACATAAAATGCAGTCATTCTACATTCCTTATATTTAAAAAAAAAAAAAAAAGTTGTGCAATTAATTAATTAATTTTCTTTAATTATGTCTCTCATAATAAATTATGTTTCTCAGACAGACTTATGGTACTACATAGTAATTTAAAATACAATTAAAATATCATATGTATAACAACAAATATAGAGAAATTTATAAATATTTGAAAACCTTCTCATAAAAGAAACATATACATATAGTTCAAAGCATAAAACTTTCAGTCACAGGTTGGCGTGACTAACAAATTGTGGATTTTTAAAAGGGAAAGTAGTACTCTAGGCAGCAGCATATTCAATTAAGTTGTCTTTTTTATAGATGCACAGAAGATGGGTTAAAAGAGAACCACATTTATGTTCAATATAATACTATGATTAGATAAAAGTATTGTACTATTTTAAAGTGAAAGCTGCTAGGATAATGTAAGATTATTATTATTTCTGGAGAGGCAGAAACATGATCCTAAAATGACAAATAGGACCCAAATAAGTGTCACCAATTCTTAATCATGCTGATGTCAGCAATGAAGTTCTATACAAGAAAAAAATACACTAATACTTTTAAGTTGCATATCAAACTGAATTTTTTTCTCCAAAGAGAATTACAGTCATATTGCTTTGGAATGAATAATACTGTTCCAACAGGCGAAAGAGAACCATACATAAAAGAAATATCAGTGTCTATTTTATCCTTCTGTCTCAAGGCATGATCAAACCTTCAACCACTATTGACAAATATTTCTTTAAAATGTTTTTAAAAATCATGAAGGAGTAGATGCTACAAAATCTCTGTATGTCATATTTCAGTAGTTCACTGTGTTTAGAAATAAATATTTACAAAATTTCCTGGTATTAACATAAACTTCTGCTGATGCAATTTAAACCTGCTACAAGTCATCTTGTCTCTAAAATGAGATAATAGCAATTGAATGTATTCCTCCTTGTGATACACAGATAATTTTACATGATAGAATGCTAGTTGTTTCCTTTCTGCCTTCCCCAATTTTTTTCAATCCTCTCTTGTGGAATGATTGAGGTCTACCAGGAATGATTAAAAGAATTTGGGTTTGATTTTGGGGTTTGAATTTTTTTTCAATTTTAATTGCACCTCGTTTTCTCCTATCTGATCCAGGCTCATGTCCTTTCAAAACATATCTGTTCATTGTTGGACACATCTCTTCAGCTGGGCTCTCATCAACAGTAAAGAGAGCAGAAAGATTGTTCCATGTGTTTTTCAGGCTCTACTTCCACTACAAGGCTTAAACATTCCTGATGTGACATTTCAGGTTCCAAAGAAATGATGACTTATGTTTGGTTTGTGACCAGAATGGTCACAACCGCAGCTGGTACTAGGAGCTACTGCTTAGGTAGGGACAACCATCTTATATGTGCATAACTGGTAACTTCTCTCTAAGTATTTTACCTATCTCTCTTGAAATTCAGATGATTTATTTTACAACATTTCTACGAAACAGTAGGATCCAATCCAAAACAGTAATTGGATCCAATAAAAAACAGTAATCCTAATCCAAATTAGTAAACAGCCTACAAAATGCCCAAGGTTCTTGGTACTTGTGAAGAAAATACAGAAAATGCCTCATGAACGCTTCTTATTAATCCTTTCACTTCACTGAAATGCTGAAGTAACTGCAGAAAATAGTATTTTGAATAATACTTGAAACACACTTGACAGGTGTGAAAATGTCTTTGATGTATTCTTTAAGTTTACCACCTTTGTAGCTCCAAAGAAGTATACTCATCCACTTCCTGTGCAATCATCTTAAAGGACTTAAAGTACACCATTCCAGATTTCCAGGTATGTTTCATAAGGACAAGAAAAGTAATCAGCAAATGATGCACAGAACCTCACTACTCTTTTAATGAGAATTATGGCTGGTGGCCTGAGATACTGAGGTTTGAAAGTAAATCCATATTCCTATATGCTTGGTAACTATTGATTTACATTCTGTCTCTTCTGTTGCTTGAATATCAGGATTCAAAACATCATTGAACCTGTCTGAAAGTTAGGATGCATGAAATCTTTTGCTTATTCCTTTTTCCAATGAGATGTCACCGTAAAATATCAGTTAGTTTGTTCTTAAATACATATCTCTTTGTAGTGTTATTGTCTATGTGCTTAGAAATCGATAAAATTCATCATTTGTTTGGAACACAAGACAGGTCAACTTCCACATAATTCCTTGGGTCATCCATTTCCTGCCTTGTTATAAAACAACAATTCCAGGCTGCTGGCATCTCACCTAAGCTCTGCAGACTCTAAGAGATCACTATTCTAATCACTAGAGTGATTACTAATAGTTCTGAGATGGCTTCAGCACTTCAGGAGTTTTGAAAGACTCTACTATTAAAAAAGTTAATTTGGTATCATTCAAATATGAGTAAATAACAGAGTGTTATTCACATCCTTGAAACTGTTGGATTTTTTTCTATTTAATTAAGGGAGCAGATGCCTACCATCTATCACTCCTACATCCTTCCAGCTGAAAACGAACAGTTCACATTAACATGTGAATGACATGCAATAACAAATACAAGGTAGCAGATTATGGAGGAGAAGTTTAAGTACACTTAACAGTAGTGAGGTCTATTCAATCTTAAACAGTGCGCTAAAACTTCCTAACTGAATGACATGAAGAATATGAATTTTATTTCATAAATATGTCTGAACGTAGAGCTCTCTTGGGGCTAAGTTCCTTTCACTCAGGTCACCAAATCAGAGCTATAGAAAGATGAGTTGACAGCAGTAACTGTTTAGCTGTACAGTAATCAATGCACAGACAAAAGTACAGAGCAATTGAGTTAAATATATAATAGCCAAAGCTTACATGAAATTGCCCAAGTGGGCTACTGTCTAGCCTTGCACAGTAGTAAAATGGTGCTTCATTTCACTCTTATCACCATCATGCTACCTAACACATAAAATTCCAGAAATCCAGTCATCTCTCCAGTTCCAAGAGTATGTTTCTGCAAAAATCCAATACTAGAATCTCCTCATGTAAAACTACAATTCAGCTATTTTCTGTATGTTTGTTATCTCTTCCAGTGCTTCATCTTATCTCCTCAAACTAGTTGGCCAAAAAGTACTTTGACTAAAATCCCCATCTTCCTTATTTCCAGAAACTTATACCATCATACAGAATAAAACAATCTATTCAGTAGAAGGTGTATTAATTCATCGCAAATTAACACTGTCCCTGGGTGTGAGTTTTTTCCCTAAATGCCTGCCAAAGAAAAATCCCAGTCAAGTCAAGCTTTAACCTTCTCCCCAACATTTTCTTTTTTCAATCATATTACTCAGTTCCCACTTTGTAGCCCCAGAAAGTAAATGAGTTGTCAGTCATTGTCTCACTATTTTTGTTCTTATCTTTCACCTACTGCTGTGCTATCTGAATGTCCTCTTCACTTCAAGAGCAAATAACCTTAAAACCCAATAAAAATTTTAGAATTCTTTCTAGAACACACAGCCCTAATAAACTATAAGACTGAACTTTGGTTTACTATTTTTCAGTGACTTTTATTTTAAAAAATGCAGGACAGTCAAAAGACAAAGACCTTCTCCAAATGTCCCCTCAAATACTTTACTGTTATATTAACCTCAGATTTCAAGGCAATATTCTACATTTTTCTTGGTTTTAGCATCTGATTCAGTCCTATTGCTGTCATACATGGTCTTTCACAAATAAGAATGTTCTCTTTAGAGTTCCCATGCCTGCATGTCATAGCTGTACCTTGCCTCAAAAGAAATTAACAAAACTTTTTGACAGAGCAGTGGGGCTTTCTAATCCTGTTTGTTTAACTGTAAATTAGATTCTGAGTTAATGCCAACCTGTCACTTGCAAGAACAGACTTAGCTTTTCCCCTTCTACATTTCTCTGATTCTAGAACAGTAGTCACACAAGTTGTTCAGGAGATCATGACACTCATAACTATCTGATAAGGAAGCTTTAATAAGGTTTTCTGGTTACCAATGAAAGATGAAAATTGCATTTCAGCAGCAAGCATGCCTTTCCTACTTAAATGACAACACATTACAGAGACAGAAATTCAGTAAATATTCTAATAGCCATTCACTGAGAGAACAAAGAACTAAACATTATAGATGGGCAGTATTTTTCTAATAAGCAGTTCTAAGTCGCTTCTTTCCTTTTGTTTTCTGCAGCTTAGGTAATACATGGATTAAAAATACCAGTTCCTCTTTTGTTTCCTTAACTCTTAGCATTCACAAAAGAACTTCAAGAAGTTTACAGTATACAAAAGGAAAATCAAAGTGTTTACATTTATTGTTACTTTCAGTTTCCTAATGTTATGATTGTGGTTTTCTTACAAGTGACTATCATATTTTCAAGAAGCAATGTTCGGCAAAGTAATATTGTATTTCCCAAGAATTTCAATTCTTATTTAATTTTAAACATATCTAAAAAACATATGATGTCATTGAAGGATTTACATTCTTAAGGAACCTGAAACACCTGCTTTGTATTCAACAACTAAATGAAGAAAAGCTATGTTGCCATCAAAATTGATTATCACATGTCCTCATGCTCTTTTAAGGAAAACAAATACTAGATAACTTAGCAGAGCAGTTGACAGGTTGGTGAAATATAAAGTTTTAAACTGTTTTTCTTGGGTTTGTTTTTGTTTTAAATTAGTATAGGTTTAGGGATTTTATGGACTATTAATTGCTTCTCAATTGATTCCTTGCTGTACAACCAAATAATAGGCATTTAGGAGCTTCACCGGTGAAACCTTTTTCTGCTTATACAGCAGAGTAATCCTTAAATGATGTAAAAGAACAATTTCGTTATTGACTGTAATTTATTATTCTCCTCCCTTTCTCTCTTCTTCAATTGCCAACACATACATACAAAAATTCTAAAATATTTAAAGGAAATGCAATTTTTTTTTATCTTTATGTGTATTTAAAATTTCAGTTGTTTCCTTGAACAATGTCTTAAACAGTTACATTCTAGCCAGTCCTCTTCATGAGTGTATAAATTCACTTCAACTTTGTCTATCAAAGTGCTGTTACCTTTCAAACTGAAATCTATCAAATCGTATTTCTAATGGTATATCTACTTAAATATTTTTTCCCCAGCAAGTGTGTGTTCAAAAAAAATACTCAGACTATAATTCCACATGCATTCATGTATGTGCTTCTTTTTTCCTTAATCTCTAATGTGTTAGATAAATAAGCAACGTGTGAAACTTACAGCTGTCCAGGCTTCTTTTTTGCATCTAGTACACAACCATTCATTATGGATTTCAGGAGAAGGAACCCCATAACAACCTAGAATAAGGGAGATGGATTGATATAAACATATATATTTATACATCTTTCTATGTAGGTTGTCATACAATTCAACTGTATATAAACACTAGTAAAACACATCTCCTGTGATCAAGCAGGCTCTCCCAGTCTAGGCTTACTGTTAATTACATAATCTATGAAATACATAAATTAGACACACACTCTTCCCAAAACTTAAAAAAACCCACCAAAACCCAAACAAAAACTCCTCAAACCAAATAAAAAGTCAAAACAAACAAAAAACTCACAAAACCTCAAAAAGACCCCAAATCTCAGGGCATTTTGTATTTCCTGTAAGGTCAGTATCAAATCACCAATTCTCTCTACAGTAAAAACATACATTTTGAATTAACTACATTCATTATATGCAATTATACCACACTTCCATGTAAAGATTGCACATGGACTCTCAGAGTTAACTACTCAAGTTCTACTAACAGTAGGAGATATTGCAGCAAACCCATAAATCCACTGGTCATTTCTGAATCAAAAAAAAAAAAAAAAAAAAGCAAAGTGCAGGAAATTACTGCAGACCTGAAGTCAACACGAATATTCACAAGTCCTCATGTCCAGCAGGACTTGACCCTGACTACCAGGTCATTAGGACATACTTGTCTTAATAAGGACATACTAACATCACACAGTGGTTTAAAATATGAAAGGTAAGAAAGGAATTTAACAGCTCAGAACTGAAAGCATCAGAAGTTTGTGACTATTGATGGTTTATAGAAAAGTTAATTCTTCACTATTTTCACATCAGCCATTAACAAGTAAAAGAAAATGTAACATAATTTTTAAAAAACATTAGCCAGTGATAGAAGCATTATATATGGAAATGCTCCTCAAATACCCTTAAAGACATACTAGAAGCCCAGTTAGATATTTGATCAGTAAAACAATATTTGTAATTACATCTCTGTCAACTGAACAATAAGCTTATTTACTTGCATGAACTCGCACACAACACTTTGCACAGCAAATCAGAAGGCTCGTTCCATCTTCTTCAACAAAGGCATTTGATGGATAATTTTCAGTGTTTTCTTCACTATAAATAAAACACATCTCTGGAATAAGAGGTTTAGTCTTTTCATTTTCAGCCACCAATGTTTCTGCTGAGTTTGTTTCTCTGAAAGCAGGACTTTCTTTGTTATTATTGTCTGGCTGGAAAAGAAACAAAACATTAAAAAAAAAGACTCACTTTTAACAATGAAGAAATGGTTTCTCCCTTCTTAGCTCTTGCACTAACAATGTAACAGTTTTATGAGAAAATTAACTGCTTCTATGTATTTATCACAGTCATTCTGTAGTTCCTGGACTGTTCAAATAACTGTGAAATCTAGAATAGCACTCAGACTGAGAACTAGTTATTGCAGAGGTGTTCAATCATACTGTACCCCTGTCTCCCTTTGAGCCCTTTAACTGGTTCCAGTGCAATGGAAGTTTTCTTCCTAGTTCCCATGCTGAGGGAATTACTATTCAGCAGCTTCCAAATTAGCACCATAGTACTATAGCAACATTTTCAGCTGATATTTGACATAGTAATTCCACAAGCCACTACCAATCAGTGATTTGCATTGGACTGTTTCGGTGGGACATTCTTCGTGGAAAGGTCTAAGCACTGTGAAAACACTTCCTTCTTCAACACTTCAGAAAGAAGACATAGAAGATACTCTGATAAAAAGCATTTGAAGATGTTCATATAAGGAAATAGCTAAAAGATACAAACCTATGTGAATTCACCACCTCAAAAAGTGTAATGTCAAGAGCAAGCACATATAAACCCTAGTGGAAAGCATTCAAAAAATTCAAAAAAGCATTTTCAGCAATAGTGAGTTTACTTATTTCTCATACAAATCAACTGCATAAGCTTATCTTGTTTCTAATTTCCTGGAAATGAAGTAGCTTGGCAGCTATTTCACATGAAGATGGAGCTGTTAGGATCTTGCTTACCTTGTAGTATGGCATGAGAAGAGTGCAAATGGCACAGTGTGGTTCCTTTTTTGCACAAGCTGCATTGTATTCTTTTTCAGCATTGAAATTGGGTACTTTGGTCTGCCAAAGGTAAACCAGAGGCCTGGCCCATATCTCCATCTCTTGAACTTTCTCGTCGACTAAGGTTGTCTCAGGCAGTTCTGAAAGAAAACTAAGCATTGGTTACATTGTAGTCCTGGAACGAAGACAAACAAAAATTATTTTGCCATGTGTGATAATAACAAAGATAAAACAATGCTATAAAAAGTCTGTGTCAGTACAAATGTAGAAGTCTGAAAGAATTACCCATAAGGACAAGCACAAAAAAAAAAGTGGTTTAACATCTGTATCATGATTTGTGTCATGAGCTGACTGCTCCACATACACCATAAGAAAGTATGTCACTGCCTCTACTGTTTACAATTTCTATTCATATCCACCGCATGGCACCTCATTCTGACAATCTTGAATTCCTCCAACCTCTACCCTCTATCTCTCCATGCACTCTGCCCTAAATTCTTTATGGATGGAACATGTTGCATCTTGCCAAACGGCACCAGACAAATGGCTCCATTTACCTATAACGGCACCTCTCAACTCTTTATGGAAACTAACATCCCTTTTCCAAAGGGAAAAAGAGACAAGTGGTGTAGCCAGGAAGTAATGGGGAACAATGAGATCTAAGATGTAGCCGGACATGCATGCTGAATCCCACAATGGGAAAAATTATGTGGTAATATCAGTGATCTGTTCTGGATATTGTAAAAGTTTTGTTTTACTTATTAGCAGTGTTTCCATGTCAGACCTCCTAAAGCTGACTTTATGAAATCAAAAGCCTTTAGAAAAGCTAGGAAATAAAATCAGACTGAAATTAGAGAAATAGCTTATTCAGTAGGAGTCTGTAAGAGACTGTTTGAATCCACTTTCTTACCAGCTATGGAAAACAGGTTTCCTAGCTGTGCTGAGACTGCATGTTAATGTCTCGAAGCTTGATTGATCATTGATTATCATCATTGGAGAAGACAATGCCAGACCTCGGGAGCAAAAGCCTAGAAAACTGCTGTGCAGGACAATGAGGCCTAGTTAAAACCTTGACATAAGGCCCAGGTGTGTGGACATCTCGTGAGGAATTTATTCATGAGAAAAGTCTGGAGAAACCTGCGGGAGATTCCCTTTATCTTAAGGATCAGTAGGACCATGTCCTGTACCTTTTCCTATAAAAACCTGAGGAAAAAGCCTCGTGGTGGTGAGTTGTGGTGGTGAGTTGTGAGTGGAGCTTTGAGAGGTGTGTGTATGAGAGAGAATGTGAGAGTGATCACCCACCATCATGGAAGAAGCAAGGGGACTCGAGACCCTCGACACGTCGCTGGACCCGATCCATGGTGGTGTAACTATGCCCTCTTGCTCTCTGTCCTGCCTCTCTGCTTAATTTTCCTCTCTTTCCTCTGCCCTACTTTCCTATCCCTCTAACTCTTTTGTTTCAATAAACCCTAACTGATTTTCAGCATTGACCTCGTTTGTGTCTTAATTTCACTCTGGGAAATAAACCTCGAATCTACCCCGTGTCCATTAACCAGATCGGGACATTAATTGGCGTCATGGACAGGATATCCCAGAGTGAAAGTGCTGAAACCTTTTTGTTCATTTACGTGCATACCTCTCAGGGACTTTTAGGTGTGAGGATTTGCTTTAACTAGCCTCCCTGTAATGGTTGCATCCTTGTCCTTTTCCATGCCTGTCACTAACTTTTAAGTGCGAGAATTTGCTTTAACTCACCTCCCCAAAATGGTTGCACCCTATCCTTTTTCCATTCCTACCTCTCAGGGGATGTTTAAGTGCGAGAATTTGCTTTAACTCACCTCCCTGAAATGGCTTGCACCTTCCCAGCTTGAATTGTTTTTGACGTGAGCACCTCTCAGAGAGTCTGGGGATAGGAAACCTGCTTTGTGTGTAATATCTCTGAGACGACTATCCCCATTTGATTGTTTGGTTGTTTTTTGTTTTGCCTGTGAAACCTACTTTGCGTGTAACTTCTCTTAAGACAACTATCCCCATCTTTTCTTGTTTACTCGCCCATTACGCGTGAACCTCTTAGGGAAACAAGGGGGTGGGGGGTAGGAAATCTTCCTACCTGCCCTAAGATGACTGTACCCCCCAGCTGCCTGTGAAACATGGGTGATAAGAGCGTCTTCCCTAGAGGCGGGAAGGGTTGTATGATTGTGTTTGGTTGGTTGGTTTTTGTTTTTTGAAAAGCATAACACTTGACCCTCAGTGTATGGTACTGAGTGTGCTCGGAGAAAACTGACATGATTTGCAGAGTGTTGTAAATGTGTTGCAGGGTTTAGGAAGATCCCTTCAGGAGCAGATGGACTCCTTGAAACGATCAACATTATACTGTTGCATGTATTTGTGGGATGTTCTTTTCCTTCTTTGTATAGCCTTAGTGTGTATTTCTCCTGGAAGTAGGAAGTTTGGCCTTGCATGTGTCTCTTCTTAAAAGGCAAATACTTCCCCTTGTGCGTAATTGTTTCTGTGTATGCATTTTGAGAAAAACAACAGGAGAGAAGTTTAATTGAATTTTGCGATCAGCTGTGGTTGTTGTATAAATTG
>VWZX01002374.1:274824-338558 GCA_013399015.1 Galbula dea | reverse complement strand
AGCAAAGCTTCTTACATTTGCTTTAACTATGTCTCTTTTCAGTCTGGTGGCAAGGCATGAACATGTTCAGGAAGCCCAAAGAAAATGCTTTTGGTCATGTCTGGCTGAACCTTTGTTAACTGAAGAGTGGGAGCTGTGATTCCATAGTCTGAGCTGTGATTCCGTGGTCTGAGCTCTATGTTTGTGATCTGAGCTTCTTCCCCCAGACAGCAGAAACAAAGCCAACTGAAAGGTGAAAAAACAAGCCCCAGTTTCTGTGCCAACACTCACAGGGGGACAGCAAGGTCTGAATCTCTAGAACAAACAGGTGCTTCAGAGCTGGAGAGAGGTGAATATTCAGCTGGACTGGTTTGGGTGAAGGGACCTGCCAAGGTCATCTAGTCCAACCCCTGCAGTCAGCATGGACATCTGCAACTAGAGCAGGTTGCTCACAGCCCCAGACAACCTCACCTGGGCTGGTTCCAGGGATGGGACATCTCCCACCTCTCTGGGCAACCTGGGACAGGCTCTCACCACTCTCAGCTCAGAGAATTTCTTCCTTCTTTCTACTCTCAATCTCCTCTTTTAGTTTCAAACCATCAGCCCTTGTCCTGTCCCAACAGGTCCTGCTGAAAAGTCTGTCCCCAGCTTGCTTCCAGTCCTCTTGAAGCACTGCAAGGCTGCAGGAAGGTGTCCCTGGAGCCTTCTCTTCTCCAGGCTCAACAACCCCAACTCTCTCAGCCTGTCCTCACAGCAGAGGGGTTCCAGCCCTTGGATCAGCAACATCTCCAGCTAGATGGCCCTCAGCTCAGCCTCCATCTGCAGACCTAGAAAGGCTGAAAGGGACACGAAGAGGCAAGTCCAGCTGCAGGTAAGGTTGGTTTTATTTCCCTGTGAGCTGCCAGAAGCTGTAGAAGACATTCAAAAGACCATGCTCATGGAGCTGACATTTTTCTTGCTATCTTTTAAAGCTTAGGCTTTTGTAGTGGAGGAAAGAGAGATGACAAGTGAGCTGAAAACACCCTGAGGAGCAGACTATTGCTAAAGGGGCTTCCTGACAGCCTATATATTTTGACTGTGTCATTCTGTGGTGACATTTACAGTGACTGTGACAGCTTCCATCACAACTCTTCAGGATGTTGCATGTGATTTTACAGCACAGCTCAGGGGTTGGTGACAAAAGGAGCAGGGCACAGAGTTCAGGTTAATCCTCTGCAGGGCAGAGGCTGTAATCTAAAATAAAAAGTAAAATATGCTCACAGCAGGATTGCCTAATGGACTTGGAGGTGTTCAGAGAAGGCCAAACAGATGGCAGATTCTGGAGAGGAAGGGTTAAAGCTCCTGGAAGCTGCACAGGTTTTCACAGAAGCAAGTGATGCAAAATCCCAGCATGGTAGGGGCTGGAAGGGACCTTTGGGGATCACCCACTCCAACCCCCCTGCTCCAGCAGGGGCACCCACAGCAGCTTGCCCAGGGTCACCTCCAGCTGGGCTTGGAATCTCTCCACACAAGGAGACTCCACAGCCTCTCTGCAAAGCCTGGGCCAGGGCTCCAACACCCTCACAACAAACAAGCTTCTCCTCCTGCTCAGCTGCAACCTCCTGGCTTCCAGCTGGTGCCCAGTGCCCCTTGGGCTGTCCCTGGGCACCACTGAGAAGAGTCTGGCCCCAGCCTCTTGCCTTGTGTCCTTGAGCTCTTGCTCAGCATTGAGCAGCTCCCCTCTGGGGCTGCTCTTCTCCAGGCTAAGCAGCCCCAGGGCTCTCAGCCTTTCCTCCTGCCACAGATGCTCCAGTGCCCTCAGCATCTTCCTAGCCTCTGCTGGATCTCTCCAGTAGTTCCTTGTCTCTCTGGAAGTGGGTAGCCCAGAGCTGGACCCAGCCCTTCAGAGGTGGCTTCCAGACCAGGGCAGAGTACAGATGGAAGAGAACCTCCCTTGCCCTGCTGATCACACTCTTCTGCATGCACCCCAGGAGATCCCTGAGCTTCTTGGCCACAAGGACACATTGCTGGCTCTTGGTGAACACCAGGACAAGATATTTGCAGGAATTGCATAGTTTTTAGTTGGCACACAGAAAGAAACTCCTCTGGAGGAACTTCCCCATGCAGTAACAAGGATGTTGCAGAAGAAGGAGCAGTAAAAGTTCAACTCCCAGGCAAACTCTGTGGCTGCAGAAATGCTTTCTCTGAGAAATGAAAACACTTTGGGCTCAGCTCCAAAATGGGAGAGAAAAAATAAAAATCAATAGCATTCATTGGCAAAACCATTCCATTTCCTAACAGGGGAGGAAGGACTCAGGAGTACAGATCTGACAGCATGAACTCAATATTCTTAACTTCAGAATTCTATAATTAAAGCCCAAGGTTTATAAGCTCAGTCCTACAAAGGTATCTCCAGCAAATGCTATCAACACACAATATGATGAACTGGGAGAGTTTACTCCCATTTTTATCTACTCCTCAGTTCAGCTGTGTTTTGGGTGAGAAAATATTACCATTCCAGAATGAAGAGAGTGCCTGGAGACTGGAGATAGATAGGATCTGGTTTATCTTGCTCATGGGCAGGAAACCATCAGCAATTGCTCCTAAAGTATATTTCCAATTTCACTGCAGCCTGTTACTGCCTGGTGTGGCTCACACAGATGCTGATAGCCAAGCTCCAGCTGGAGAGCAGGAGGGAACACACTGTCAGGATCAACTGCAGTTTCCTTCCATGGATCTAGGAGCAAGCAAGGTCCCACTAAATAATGAATCCTGTGGAAAATGCTAAAAGCACCCAGCTGGGAGATGGGGGTTTGGACATCTCATCATTTTGCTTTGGGTAATGAAGCTTTAGGGTTGAAGAGCTTGGGGAACTGCTTGGCACAACTAAATGTGTCCTGATGACTTCAGGTCATCTCCCACAGGGGTGGAATAGGTGATAAAGAGATGATCCCAAACTGGGAGGAGTGGCTGACACCAGTCAGGCTGTGCTGTCATTCAAGGAGACCTGGACAGGCTGAGAGCTGAGGGAGAGGAACCTCATGGAGTTCAACAAGGGCAAGAGCAGAGTCCTGGGCCTGGGGAGGAATAACCTCATGGAGCAGGGCAGGTTAGGGGCTGACCTGCTGGAAAGCAACTCCATGGAGAAGGACCTGGGAGTGCTGGGGGACAAGTTCCTTGTGAACCACAGTGTGTCCTTGAGGCTAATAAGGTGAGTGGTCCTCAGGTGTAATTAAAAGAGAGTGGCCAGCAGATCAAGGGAGGTTCTCCTCCCCACCTACTCTGCTCTAGTGAGGCAGCATCTGGAGTGCTGGGTGCAGTTCTGGGTTCCCCAGTTGAAGAGAGATGTCTAGTATCTAATCTGAACCTCCCCTGCTGCACAAACTGGCAGCCAGGAGGTTGCAGCTGAGCAGGAGGAGAAGCTTGTTTGGTGTGAGGGTGTTGGAGCCCTGGCCCAGGCTGCCCAGAGAGGTTGTGGAATCTCCTTGTGTGGAGAGATTGCCAAGGCAGCTGGAGGTGAGCCTGGGCAAGCTGCTGTGGGTGACCCTGCTGGAGCAGGGGTGTTGGACTGGGTGATCCCCAGAGGTCCCTTCCAACCCCTGCCATGCTGGGATTCAGTGAATGTGAGGTCATGTTTCTAGGTTCTCCCACAGGCATTTTGGACATGGAGAGATAAGGAATGAATGGTTCCCAACTCTCTGCATGCTTTCAGCAAAATGGAAAACTCATCAGCTCTGGTTAATAAGCCAAGAGCACACCTGAGCTATTCTAACCAGGCTGGAGATGATTCCTTATCTTAATACTTTTGTCTGAATAGAAATAGGGCCATTGGCACTAGTCTAGATTAATTCCACCTTGTAAAAATGCTAATAAAGTAGCATTTGTTATGCAGTCTACCTGGAGAAGAGAAGGCTCCAGGGAGATCTTCCTGCAGCCTTCCAGTACTGTAAGGGGCCTGGAAGAAAGCTGGGGACAGACTCTGTATCAGGACCTGTTGGGACAGGATCAGGGCTGATGGTTTGAAACTAAGAGAGGGATTTAGACTAGAGAGAAGGAAGAAATTTTCTGAGCTGAGGGTGGTGAGAGCCTGTCCCAGGTATCCCAGAGAGGTGGGAGATGTCCCATCCCTGGAACCATCCCAGCTCAGGTTGTTTGGGGCTATGAGCAACCTGCTCTAGTTGCAGATGTCCCTGCTGACTGCAGGGGGTTGCACTAGATGACCTGGAAAGGTCTCTTCCAACCCAAACCAGCCTCTGATTCTATACAATGAAAATGAATTAATGCAATGAAGAAAAGAGATCTGAATGATCTGAATGATGGCAAATCCTGTGAGATCCTTGCTCACTTTCTGCTCCTGAGCTGCTCCAAATGCTGCTCTTTACCTTTCAGAATGGTTCTCTCTGAACAGTTTGCAATATTCATCTAAGAAGGATGGTTCCATAAAGATTACCACCAGTGAACTCTTACCCTGCTGGCAAACACTATCAGGAGGCTTCTGAGAACCTAACTTGCTTCAAAGTCTACCAGACAGCCACTGAAATCCCTCCTCTGTGCAGCTGTGGGTCTTGGGCCCATGGTTCAGTGGTGAGCATGGCAGTGTTAGGAGGGTGGTTGGACTGGCTGATCTCAGAGGGCTTTGCCAACCAGCATGATCCTAGGATTTGATGATGATTTACTTTTCCCTCTGCTTCAATCTACCTCAATCAATTGGGCTCTTGCACTTGGCTCCTTGGCATGGCATTGCAGAGCCCTCTTGGCCTGGGGGTGACTCCAGAGCTCCCTCTGATTATCTCTTGGTGGCTTCAGCTTGCAGGCTGGCACCTCAGAGGGGTCAGCAGGACCCAGCTTGCAGGCTGGCACCTCAGAGAGGTCAGCAGGACCCAGCCCCAATCTTGCCCAGCATTTTTCCCTTTTGCTCCTTGCAAAGGAAATGATGCAGTCACCATCCTAATTACTCTCATTTCTACAGCTAAGCAATTTCTTGTTTTAAATCAGTGTTCTTCTATTCTACACTAGAGATAAGTTTATCCACCTGGAAAGAAAGAAAATTGGGCACAAAAAAAAAAACCCATCCCTTTTTAAACTGCTGAGCAGAGTGAAATGACAGCAACATAAGGTGGGAGAAAAGTCAGCTTCACCCTGTGCTTTGGTGAATAGACCTGGAGCAGAGCAGAGCTGTAGCAGGGAAGGTACTTTCTGGGTTAAAAGGTGCTCTCATTTTCAAAAGGAACCAGTTTTCCAAGTGGAAGCATTCCTCACATTGCTTAAGCAAACCACTTGAGCTGAGCAAAGGGCTTTGCAAGGGTCCCCTGCTGCCTCTTCCCCTTGAGCAGAGACCTCTCCCCTTGATCTGCTCCTCCTTTGATGGAGGAAATCACTGCTCAGGAGGGAGAAATGCTTCCACTGACATCACTTAGCAAATAAGAAGCCATTAGCTTGTTTTCCTTCTGGAAGGGATGCTGCCAAATAAATTACTTTTATGCTGGGTCAAGTAGCAGCAGTGCTGAGAGCTTTGGCCACCCTTTGGAAGTGCTGTGGTGGATCTATAGCAAGGCACTTTCTGCTGCTGAGGACTCCAGAGATGCCAGCTCAGCAAAATGTGTTGCTTCAGCTCAGTTTCCCCATCCAGCCTCAGGTTTAGGTCTCCTCTGCACAGGAGGAGAACCTCACTGAAGAGCCAGAGGAAGAAAACAGAAGGGTGGGTTGCTTTGGTTAGAGGTCTCCTTTGGGAGATCCCCCTGGAGAATAGAAGGAGACCAGGTCACAGCCTGCTGAGAGCAGCACTGCTGACTGAGAACTCCACTGCTCCCAGCCAGCACCATCCTGGGAGACTCAGATCAGCTCCAGACATCCTTCAGGAGCTGAGATTCCTCCTCACCTCCCAGGACTCCTCTTCCCTGGAGAGCCCTGAGAGTTTGATGCAAACCAGATCTGTCCCTCTGCAGACTCTCTGCTTGGTTTTCCTCTACCAAGGGGCAGATCTTTAAATACCCCTTTAAAAGCTGAGCTTCCTTCTCATTCCCAGGGGTGATGTTCACCTCCCAGTAAATCTGCATTTCTTCCAGAAGCCTCTTTTCTTTCCTCATGCCATGGAGCAGATCACTCATCCTCTCCTTCTGGATGGGAGCCCACACACCCTCTGCACTCTGAGCAGCCTGGAAAGAGATGAGAGGGACAGAGCAAGAGCAAAGCACCACTAGAAACCCAACACTCTTCCCCTCTGAGATTGCTCTCAGATGGTTCTTCACCAAGCTGGCAAACTGCAGGATCTTTGGTCTCTCTGGCCTGGTATCAACTCTTTTCCCTGCTTTAGCATTCCAGAAGGGATGGTGAAGCTGCATCCAAGGAGCTATCAATGAGCCCTTGGAGGTAGCCCAAGGCAACCAGTAGCCCATGCTGTAGCTCTTGGTTAAGAGACACTAGGATCAGAAGGGAAGGAGTGGATGAAAGCCCTGAGGGGTGAATCTCACACAAGCCTCTGTGAAGTGCAGTTGTCTGTAGGGATGACCCTGATGGGAAATGAAATCTCAGTATTCAAGTGCTCATTGATTAGTTATTCCCAAAAGCACAAGCAGGGTCTATTTTGAGCACACATTGGGTAGCCATCCAAAGGATCCTTCCCCTCTTGAAAGCAGCTTGGCAAGCTGGAGAGGTTTGGCAGAGCAACCCAGGCTGGAGTGGCCTCCATGTTCAAGGGAGCTGCAGTCTGAATTTCAGTCTCACCTAGAGAGGGTTCTGAGAAGAAACTTCTGTTCCTTGATTTGAAACTGGGAAGCATTCAGTTTGGTGTTGCTCCTCACCACTTCATCTCATTGTATCAAACTGCAGATGAAAATGAATATTAAAATCAGAATGATATTGAATTAAATGAGCTTGGCTGCCTGGATTCCTTCTGCTCTTCACTTCAGCACTAGATGTCAGTTATCTTCACCCAAACCTTTCCTGGTGACCTCCTCTCCCAGGCTGCTGGACTGACAATGCCAAGTTTCCTCATAGCCTTGGAATTTTGGGGAGGAGTCTGGAGGATTTGCTGGCTGGGCAGAGGACAGGTGACGTGTCTGGCACAGAGAAGAGGATGCAGGGATGTGTGGTGGGGCTGGGTGGAGAGGAAAGACCAAAGGGAAGTGTAAAGAGAGTAGAGAGACAGCTGACCTGTAGCCACAGGGGAATCTCTTGCCCTCCAGGAAGCCAGAGGAGGTGGGAGGTGGTTTGGGGATGTACTAAGAGCACAGGAGCTGGATGCTTCCCTCAGAGCTCTCAGTAGGAAAATATTTACTGTTGCTGACATTTCAATTGTGATAATTAGATTTCCTAGTTAGCACCACATGGAGAGGAATGGGAATGGCTGAGATATTGCCCAGAGCTGTTATTTCTGACTGTCTGCAAACTGGGGTTGGCAAGAGTGACCTGCTGCAGACTCTGTTCATACAGGAGTTACATTTGGGCTTGAAGAACAGCTTAGCTTCTGGATCTCACAGCTCTCTACAGTGAGGTGGCAATCCCCAAAGGCTTGGGTTCAGCTGAGCACAGAGCTCTCACAGCTCTGCAAACACTGCTCTGCAAACATGGCCCTCACACTTGCCATGGCTTTGGGAGGGGAGGGAGCTTAGCTAAATGTCTCAGAAGGAACACTGGACCTTTGGGTGGAAAACATTTTCCTTGTGAAGTGATTGCAGGAGGAGGAAAGCAAACACTTGCTGTTATTATCTCTCAGAGAACTGTTTGGGCTGGAAGAGACCTTTAGGATGATCAGGTCCAACTGTTCCCCAGCACTGCCAGGTCACCACTAACCCATGGCCCTCAGCACCACAGCTCCAGGGCTTGGAAACCCCTCCAGGGATGGTGGTGACTCCACCACTGCCCTGGGCAGCCTGGGCCAGGCCTTGACAACCCTTTTGGGGAAGAAATTGTTCCTCATCTCCAACCTAAACCTCCCCTGGCACAGCTTGAGGCTGTTTCCTCTTGTCCTACCACCTGTTCCTCAACAGGAGACCAGCTCCCACCTGGCTCCAGCCTCCTTTCAGGGAGCTGTAATGCACAGCATTAGACCTGATGTCAAATTTGGCCACTGGCAACTCCATGAACCAGCACAGACTCCCCCAGCCCATACTGACACTCACTCAGTTAGTCAGCCACAGAATCATGCAGGTTTGAAGAGACCTGTAAGATCACCAAGTCCAACCATCAACCTCTCACCCCCCCATCACTAAACCACCTCACCTGAGCCTCCAAGCTTCTCTGCCCTGGGCCAAGCAGATTCCCTGCCCCCATGGGAGACTGCAGAAGAGCTTTCCCAACATCTACAGCATTAGACTGCTCCAGAAGGCTTTGATCCCACCTTGGTGAAGCCTTACCCTGGCTTCCAGGGCAGAGAAAGAGAAAGCTCTGGAGCTGCCAAGGCAGGTGTGTAAGGGAAGGAGGCACCCTGGAGGTGAGGATCACCAGGATGCCTTCAAAGCCAACAGCTCTGTTCCATCAGGTAGGATACCTTGGAGCATACACATGCCCTCCAGCTTGAAATATCTCCCAGCAGTCAATCTGCTCACAGCATGGAAGCTTATCACCAGGCACCTCATTCAGCTTTCCTCTCTGGGGAGAATAAATTCTATTTACTGCCCTGTTATCAGCAACAGGAGCTGTTTCCAGAGAGTGAAAGGGAAGATGATGGATGAGTTCCTTTCTCCAGCTCTTTGAGGACCCCAGGTTATTTTTCTCATTCACCATGGCACATCCACACCAGTTTGTTGTCTTTCAAGGTAACTCTGTGGCTATCATGGGAACAGAGTGGGTTATTCAGCCAGAGGTTAGGCACCAGGAGATGTTTTCCCTCCCCACCACCATTCCAACATGTGAAGAAGATTTTTTCTAAGGCTGCCATATGCCTTGGATTTTTTCCTTTCCTCCCATCCCTTATTTAACCAGGAAAAAGCTGTTGGGTTTCTCTCTGTATTTCAGTCTCTAGAAATAAACTGCAATCCTCTCAACCAAAACTGGAGTTCAGATCTTCCTCTTTGCTGGCTGAGAAGAAAGTGCAGCCTTTATGTGTTTATTTAGAATCAGAGAACCATTTTGGTTGGAAGAGACCTTGAAGATCAAGTCCAACCCTTACCCAGCACTGCCAGGTCACCACTAACCCATGGCCCTCAGCATCACATCTCCAGGGCTTGGAAACCCCTCCAGGGATGGTGACTCCACCACTGCTCTGGGCAGCCTGGGCCAGGCCTTGACAACCCTTTGGGGGAAGAAATTGTTCCTCATCTCCAACCTAAACCTCCCCTGACACAACTTGAGGCTGTTTCCTCTTGTCCTATCACTTGTTCCCTGGGAGAGGAGACCAAAATTCAGATTTCTTGAGCACATCTTTGGCTTTTGCCTTGGTTTAGCTCCAGCAGGCTGGGCAGATGGCAGCACCTACAAAGGTAGGTGACCATATTCTTCACTGCCTTAGCACCTCCCACCAGCCAAAGCATCCTAGAGCACTACTGAAGTCCTCCAAAGAGAAGCTGTGCCTTTGTTCTCCCATTTTACTTCCGTGCCAGGAGCAATGCTCTGAAACATGAAGGTCTCTGACCCTCCAAAATCCACCCTTCAGCCTGACCACCCCTTGTGTGCATCCACCAGCTCACAAAGGAGAGCCACACTGGAGACAGCATTAAACCTTCTCAGCTGCTTCTGAGGTGACTCTCCAGCTTCTCATTTAAGCTGCAAGGAGGAAATGGAGAGTAAACTGGGGCTTGGAGGGGAACTGGGTGAGTTCAGCCCCATCACTGTCAGTGTCATCACTGTTACACCAGCAGAATTAGAGGCTTTGTCTTTCCTGAGCAGCTATTCATAGGGGAGCTTGAATTCAGCTGGCAGATTTCAATTGCCATCTAATTGGCTGCCAAGATACATGTGTCTCTGCCTGTCATCCAGACAGGGAGCTGAAAGCTCCTGCACTGACTCTTCAGAGAGAGGCACCAGTTTGGGCGTTCAGCTCTTCATGCAATACCTAAATATCCCTCTCAGATGGAGGGAGTTAGCCTGCTTCCAAACATCAGACATTCATCTGCTTCATGCCTTGATGATCAACCAGCTCTGCTCCACTGTGGCCAGCTAGAGCCTTCAGGAAGGGAAACAGAACTGGAGGGTGAAGAAAACTGGGAAGAAAAATAGTGCTGAGAGCTCTCTGCTGTTCTGTGTCAGCACAGAACTCCCAAATCCCAGTATGGCTGGGGTTGGAAGGGAGCTCTGGGGATCACCCAGTCCAACCCCCCTGCTCCAGCAGGGGCACCCACAGCAGCTTGCCCAGGCTCACCTCCAGCTGCCTTGGCAATCTCTCCACACAAGGAGATTCCACAGCCTCTCTGCAAAGCCTGGGCCAGGGCTCCAACACCCTCACACCAAACAAGCTTCTCCTCCTGCTCAGCTGCAACCTCCTGGCTTCCAGTTAGTGCACCAGGGAAGGTTCAGATTGGATATTAGGAAGAATTTCTTCCCCCAGAGGGTTCTCAGGCACTGGCTCAGGCTGCCCAGGACAGTGGTGGAGTCACCATCCCTGGAGGGGTTCATAACACATGTAGCTGTGGTGCTTAGGGCCATGGTTTAGTGGTGACCTGGCAGTGTTGGGTGGATGGTTGGACTCCATGATCTCAGAGGGCTTTTCCAACCAGAATGGTTCTATGATTACTCTCCTGCACACATTTGTTCTGCTGCCTGTACAAGCTCATTGTAATCTAAAATAATGAGCTCTGTGAATGTATTTTTTCCTTCCATTCTCTTAATCTGAGAGACTTCTACAGTTAGAATTTTTAAACCAAGCTTGTTTACTGTTCAAAAAGGCAGAATTGTCACTAATTAAAGATAACATTAACTCAAACACAGAAAGCAAGCACATGCTGCACTGGAGATGATTACAGCAGAGGAGGCATTGAATGCTGTGAGAGAGATCTCTGCTGCTGGTGGGAAAACATGTTCTGTCTCCTCTGGAACTGCAATTCCCCCCTTGCTCATGTGCCATTTATCAGTTATTTAAAATACCTTCATCCTGCAGACTGGTTGAGGACATCAAGGTGTTTCCTAGCATGGCTCTAGCTCCTTGTCCTGACAGCACTTGGCATTGAAAGCAATAGCCAGACTGACTTGGGGCCAGCACATGATGCACAGGAGCCAGACTTACTCCTGCTGTTGACACTGTTGAAACAGCTGGGGTTGGTCCATCAACCCCCTATGAGGCCACCTCTGGAGTCCTGGGTCCAGCTCTGGGCTCCTCAGTTCCAGAGAGACAAGGAACTGCTGGAGAGAGCTCAGCAGAGCACAGGAAGATGCTGAGGGACCTGGAGCATCTGTGGCAGGAGGAAAGGCTGAGAGCCCTGGGGCTGCTGAGCCTGGAGAAGAGCAGCCCCAGAGGGGACCTGCTCCATGCTGAGCAAGAGCTCAAGGACAGAAAGCAAGAGGCTGGGGCCAGACTCTGCTCAGTGGTGCCCAGGGATAGCCCAAGGGGTGCTGGGCACCAACTGGAAGCCAGGAGGTTGCAGCTGAGCAGGAGGAGAAGCTTGTTTGGTGTGAGGGTGTTGGAGCCCTGGCCCAGGCTTTGCAGAGAGGCTGTGGAGTCTCCTTGTGTGGAGAGATTGCCAAGGCAGCTGGAGGTGAGCCTGGGCAAGCTGCTGTGGGTGCCCCCGCTGGAGCAGGGGGGTTGGACTGGGTGATCCCCAGAGCTCCCTTCCAGCCCCCACCATCAGTGAGGATCACACTGGTTTAGAGACAGACCAAAGTCTTCCCAAACATCTCCAAACTGAGACTCTGACAGTTCTGCTGTGCACTGTCACTTCCTTACACCCTTCATGGTGCAGCCATCACCACCCTCCCCACTCAATGTGCCCTTGCAGCTCTCCCCTGACATGCTCCAAACTCCCTCTCTGAAGCCCAAAGGGACACATCAACATCATTTCTTTCTCCACCAAGCACATGCTGTGCTCTCCAAAAGGTTAACCTGCCTTCCTAAACTCAACAAATGTTATTCCCCTTCTGCTGACACTCCTTTCAGCCCATGAAAGGACTTGGCTTTTAATCTTTCTCTTTGGATACTGACTGGCACAGCCTAATTTCATAAGCTCCACACACAGAGCTGTTTCCAAAACATGCTTTCCAAAGCTGGCTCTTGAGGTCACAGGGAGGGGAAGGATTGTCAAGAATTGGGTAATATTACATGGTTACCTTAGGGAAAAAAAACTAACTACAAAAAAAAAAACAATCAACCAACCAAAAAGGAAACCTGAAAGGGGCCACAGGAAGCAAATCTGATCTCCAAGTCCTGTGCAGAGAGAAGTCATCTGCTCCCATCCTTCCCTCCTGTGTTCAGCTGGGGCTGACCAGCAGCCATTCCATTTGCACCAGGGCTTAAATTAGCAATCAAAAGGACAAATATGGCAGAAATTGGACCACCTTTGGTTTTCTTTTCCTGGAAAGGGAATGGTTATTTGTTCCCTGCTTCAGCTACATGGGAGTGCCATGGGAAACAGTCTCCTTTGGTTGCTGTAAGCAGTGCCTGAGGAACTGGAGAAGATTTTCTGTGTTTCCCCTCTTCCCTTCAGAAATCAAATGAGATATGTGAAATTCAGCAGGAGAATGTGAAGGCTTCATTGTAAATGCAGTGTATTTTTAGAGATGTGCTATCTGCTTTAAATACTTTCTAATTTGGATCTGAGCAAACAAAATCTGCTAGAGGAGATAAATACCTGTGTGGGATGAGGAAGAGTTTGGCTGGGATGGATGCAATCATCCCCATTAAAAGCCTTTAATAGAGCACTTTCTGCTGCTTTAGCAACACAAAATACAACCTTTCAAGTTTGCACTTGGCTTTCCCAGATCAGAATAAAAATGTTCTTCCCTTGGAAAGGGGGGAATGTGGGCATGGATCCTTCCCCCCTCACTGGGACCATCTCCCCCCACCAAACACAGAGTGGTGTGGAAGTAAGGTCTCCCTGGAGCCTTCTCTTCTCCAGGCTCAACAACCCCAACTCTCTCAGCCTGGCCTCACACCAGAGAGGTTCCAACCCTCAGATCATTCCTGTGGCCTCCTCTGGACCTGCTCCATCAAATCCCTGTCTGTGCTGTGCTGAGGACTCCAGAGCTGGCCCCAGCACTGCAGCTGAGGTCTCCCCAGAGCAGAGCAGAGGCAGAATCCCCTCCCTGCCCTGCTGGCCATGCTCTGGGGATGCAGCCCAGTACAGGGTTGGCTTCTGTGCTGTGAGCACACATTGCCAGCTCATGGCCACCTTTTCCCCCCATCTGTCCCCTCAAGTCCTTCTCCACAGGGCTGCTCTCCAGCCCTTCCTCCCCAGCCTGGGTTTGTGCTTGGGATTGCCCCAATGTATGTGCAAGACCTTGCACTTGGCCCTGTTGAACCTCATGAAGCTCACACATGCCCACATCTGGATGGCATCCTGTCCCTGCAGGGTGGTGACCACACCACTCAGCCTGCTCTCATCTCCAGGCTTGCTGAGGGTGCACTCCAGCCCACTGCCCATGTCACCAACAAAGGCATTACACATCACCAGTGCCAGTACTGACCCCTGAGGACTGACAGCCATCAGGGGTCTCCACTTGGCCACTGACTTTGCTCCAAGAACTTCCCTTCCCTTGGGCTAAGCAAGCACTAAGCACTCTGTGGGAGTCCTATCACACCACTGCAGGAGAACAGCTTCTCTGAGGCTTCCAGGGCTGAGTTACAGGTAGGGGAGAGGAGAAGGGCCAGGATATGTGCTCCCATCTGCTTGGCCAACTCAATCCAAGTGATGACCTTCCCTTGTCCTCCTGGCAGCAGCACCCTGTTTTCTACACCCCAGCCTAGGTGGAGTGTGGAACCCCAGGTCTCTTATCTCAGGGTCATTCCCACTCTTCTCCTCAGGAGTAAACAGCTCTCTAAAAGCAGAACTTGTCTGCTCCCAGCTACATACCATAGCTGAGAAAAGTGGAGTCAGCTTCCCTGAGACCTCCCCTTCTGGGTTAGTGAATCTTGCCCTCCTGTGAGTCACCTCAGATGCCTCCTCCAGCACCTAGCCTCTAAATAGAGGTCAGAGTCCAACCTTCTCTCCTGGAACTAGTTCTGTTTCTTCAGGCTGGCTGGAAGCAGCTCTTTGCTCAGTGAATAGCTTTAAATCCTCTCCCTCAGCCCTTGGGTTTCCTTGTAGTCAGCATGTGTCTGGAAGGAAGCATTGCAGCATCCCAGTTCTAAGCACCCAAAGCTATTAGCTGTGGACCCCAGAGCCTGGTTCCATGGTTTAATCATTAGATTGGGTTTCCTGCTAGAGAGCAAACTTCAAAGTCAGCCTCAGGTCAAGTTAAGGTTGGTTGTTTAATAAATGCTCCCCCATACCACAGCATGGGCTGTCAAAAGGTTAATCACACCTCCTGTACCACTTGCCTTCTGCAGCTCTGGAGTCAATTGGCCTCAGATAAAACCATGGAAAAACATCTCTCAACTCTTAGTTAGGGAAAAAGCCCAAAGACCCTGATGGTTGGGAAGTCAGAAATCATCAGGAGGACACAGCAAAAGAGCTGAATGGAACCTGAGCTTCATTCACAAATGAGATCTCATTCATCTCAAAGCTCTGTGGCAGCAGCACAGGCTAGGGGAAAAAAAGTGCCTTTTCCTTAACTGATTTCACAGAACTCTTACATCATCACAGCAGCCTCCCTGCAAGGAGGCTGGAGCCAGGGGGGGCTTGGGCTCTTCTCCCAAGGAAGAAGTGAGAGGACAGGAGGAAACAGCCTCAAGTTGCACCAGGAGAGGTTCAGATTGAGTAGTAAGAACAATTTCTTCCCCAAAAGGGTTGTCAAGGCCTGGCCCAGGCTGCCCAAGGCAGTGGTGGAGTCACCATCATCCCTGGAGGGGTTTCCAAGCCCTGGAGCTGTGGTGCTGAGGGCCATGGGTTAGTGGTGACCTGGCAGTGCTGGGGAACAGTTGGACTTGAGGATCTCAAAGATCTCTTCCAAGCAGAATGACTCTCTGGTTCTACTGAGAGACCACACACAGAGGAAAGCTTCACCTCCCTGGTGTACAAAGGATCTTCCAGAGCTATTTGGAGTGACCAAGGAGTGTTGGAAAGGCTCCATCCTTGCTGAGTGGAACCTTAGGCTTTTGGCAGCCAATTTTCCTCACAGTAGGAGGGAGCTTTGCCAGGGCATTTCAGATCCCTCCTCTACACTTACTCTAGGCTTGGAAATGGCTTCAGCAACCCAGGAAGGAAAAAAAATACAAAATCAGGGAGAAATTAAAGCTGTGAATCAGAAGTGTCCCTAGAAGGTGCAAATTAAAGGGTTAGAAGGCATCTCACTTTGAAATGTTGTTCCCATCCAACAGGGAGAAGCAGCTCCTTGCTGTTCCCCCAGCCCTGAGCTCAGGAATTAAAAGCAGCTCTTTCCAAAGTGGATATTGGTTGATCCAAGATGCTGTTACCCTGCACTCCACTCCTGGCAGCACTTGTGCAAGTTAGCCCCTATAAAGCAGCCCAAAAGGAGCAGTTTTAAACCCAAAGCCCTGTGACTATTTATCTGCTGGGTTTCAGGTGTGAGGAAGTTAAGCAGCTCATGGTAACACCAGCAGAAGTCCTTTGTGTTTCTAGCTCCACAGCTGAGGGGATATCAATGGGAAGTGAAGGCTTCAGAAGAGACTTTGAGTGCTGGACATTGTCTACTCTCCAAAGGGAAAGGGAATAATGTTGTGGTTCAGCTCTGTTGGATCCCTCCATGGCTGATCACCCCCAGGCAGGGGACTGAGTGCTCTGCACTGCCTAGAGGAGGACAAACATAGAATCACTG
The DNA here is from genome assembly GCA_013399015.1 of Galbula dea. Lineage (NCBI taxonomy): Eukaryota > Metazoa > Chordata > Aves > Piciformes > Galbulidae > Galbula > Galbula dea. Next base: position 322,799 of record VWZX01002374.1, on the reverse strand, counting down.
TGGTTGGAAAAGACCTCAGAGAGTCCAGCTGTCCACCCAACACTGCCAGCACCACTAAACCATGGCCCCCAACATCACATCTCCATGGTTTGTGAACCCCTCCAGGGATGGTGACTCCACCACTGCCCTGGGCAGCCTGGGCCAATGCCTGAGAACCTTCTGGGGGAAGAAATTCTTCCTAATATCCAACATAAACCTCCCCTGGTGCAACTTGAGGCCATTTCTGCTTGTCCTATCACTTGTCACCTGGGAGAAGAGCCCGAGCCCCAGCTGGCTCCAGCCTCCTCTCAGGGAGCTGCAGAGAGTGAGAAGGTTTCCCCTGAGCCTCCTCTTCTCCAGGCTAAACAAGCCCAGTTCCCTCAGCTGCTCCTCACAACACTTGTGCCCTAGACCCTTCCCCACCTTCCTTGCCCTTGTCTGGACACACTCCAGCACCTCCATGTCCTTCTGGCAGTGAGGAGCCCAAAACTGAGCCCAGGATTTGAGCTGTGACCTCCCCAGTGCCCAGCCCAGGAGGACAATCCCTGCCCTGGTCCTGCAGAGCAGATGATTGCCATATGATGGAGACCCCCCAGAAGAGGGAAGAGTTTCCTCAGCCCCATTTCATTTGCATTGCAGAATCCAAATTTGCAAGTGTTGTGAATTTAGAGTTTTCCATGGAGAAACCTCAGTGACCAGAGGGTGCCAGGCTGGAACCTGAGTGCCATTACCTTGCAAGGCTGTTGCCAAGTGAGACAGGAATGCAGGAGCATCATTACAATCAGCCTGAGAACTTCAGTGGGCTGGCAGGACTTCAGCCAGATAAATTATTATAGCCTGAATATTCCCATTCTTGTGAGCTTGCATTTGTGCCATTCTTTGACAAATATCCCAGGCTCATTTGTCAATAAAACCTGAGAGAAATGTAAGTTCAGAAGCATGTCAACACCTTCTGTTTTGTCATCAGCTGTGATAAGGTTAACCTGCAATATTTCAGATCTTTACTTGGTGGAGAAGAGAAATGACATCTGCTTGGTAACCTCACATCTTCCTACACTTCCTGACAGCATGTAGCATTTCCACTGAGCTGTGAGATTTGCTGGTGAAAGCTGAGCTGATCAGGTGGCTATCCAAAGTTCAGTCAATAAATAACTTGGCTTTCTAGCTTCCTGCAGCAGAAAGACAGATCAATAAGGACCATGAAGATAATTTCTGTTTCCTTCTGCTTCATGTTGAGCTAGCCATGAAGGACAGACTGCTTCCTTCTGTCAGCTTTTTGTCACATAATCACAGAATGATTATGGTTGGAAGAGATCTCTGAGATCATGGAGTCCAACCACCCACCCAACACTGCCATGGTCACCACTGAACCATGGCCCCAGGCACCATAGCTCCATGGGTTTTGGAAACTTCCAGGGATGGTGATGTCACCACCTCCCTGGGCAGAAGTTTCTCCTCCTGCTCAGCTGGAATCTCCTGGCTTCCAGTTGGTGCCCAGTGCCCCTTGGGCTGTGCCTGGGCACCACTGAGCAGAGTCTGGCCCCAGCCTCTAGCTCTTGCTGAGCCTTGAGCAGCTCCCCTGTGGGGCTGCTCTTCTACAGGCTCAGCAGCCCCAGGGCTCTCAGCCTTTCCTCCTCCCACAGATGCTTCAGTACCCTCAGCATCTTCCTGTGCTCTGCTGGCCTCTCTCCAGCAGTTCCTTGTCTCTCTGGAACTGGGGAGCCCAGAGCTTGACCCAGGACTCCAGATGTGGCTTGACTAGGGCAGAGTAGAGATGGGGGAGAACCTTCCTTGACCTTTAAAGGTCTCTTCCAACCCAAGCCACTTTAGAACTCTATGAAAATCCCCAAGCCAACGCTTCCCAAGCATCCATCCCCACTAGCTTAACACCTGCCTGCCATGAATGGCTTTGCCTTGCTCCTGCCTGCAGCAGGAAGACTTCCAACCCACAGAGAGCTCCCCAGCAGCATCAAGTGCACCTATGGAAACAGTGCAGCCAACCTCTTCAGAACAGAAGCAGAGCTGAGCTTTCCTGAGGAGGGATTTCTCTTTCTCCCACCATCAGCTGAAGCTCCTCAGACCCATAATTTGTTTGTCTTCCTGAAGAGGTGCTAAAAAAACCCACCTCCCCTCAAAAGCCAAGGTGTCAAAAGACTCCAGGGTAGTTACCCTGCAATTCAGCCTGGGGAGTTTGTTCCTTCCCTTTCTTTGCAGGCTTTGAATAGGGAGAGGAGGGATAATGCCTGCTTGCCAGGCTAGGTACAGGAGCTATCATTTGCAATGAAATCTCATGCACTGTGCCATGCTGCAGAAGCTTTAATTAGAGTCATTTAAGCACATTGTAACTTAGCAGTGATTTTGNTATAAATATATATATATATGAATAAAATACAAACTGCAGTGATTTGCTCCCCACCAGATCTCAATGGGCTTCTGCAGCTGTGGAGTCACACTCAAACCCAGCTTGCAGAGACAGCTAAATTATCCTTCAGGAGCTGGAGGGAATCAGGATGATATCCCTGGAGACTGATTGCTAAAGGAACATTAACTCTTAGGGCTCCTGTGGGACTTTTTGGTTATTGGTAGATGGACTGCATAGAATCATTCAGGCTGGAAAAAGATCTCTAAGATCAAGTGCAACCATCAACCTAGCACCACATCTCCATGGCTTTGAACCCCCTCCAGAGATGGTGACTCCTCCCACTGCCCTGGGCAGCCTGGGTTCCATCTCCACCCAATCTTTAACAACTCTTTCAGTCAAGAATTTTTTTCCTCATATCCAACCTTCAAAGATTTGTTTTCTGTACTAATAGAACCAATAATAAACTAATAGAATTATTCCTAGCTATTCCACCTCTATGGCTTCACACACCCACATTCTTCACTCAGGCAGGAGGAACCTGACTGGTCTGCCCATGGGGCCAGGCAGGTGTCCCACCAGTTGGCCTGTGTCTGCTAGGAGCAATCAAAACTGTCTCTGATAAGCAGCAAAAGGAGAGAGACTGGTGAGTCACAGGTAAGTGTCCTTCTACCATTGGTTGTTTCTTAGGGCTCACCTAAGGAAAAGAGCTGACCTCCTAGCCATGGGCTTTTGTGGACAGAGGAGTAGCAGCTTAGACACCAAAACTGAAGATATCCTTTGAGAAGAGAGCTGTAAACAGGAGAATTTTACCCTTGGATGTTCAGAAAGGTTAACAGCCCTGAGATGATACAGCACAGCCTCTGCAAACAGCAGAGAAAGGAACAATCTTGGGAAAGGGCAAGCAATTCCCACACAAAAGCAGAAGAGCTGCCTCTGAAAGCACTCTCTCCAGGCAAGGATTGCTCTGATAATGTTCTTTGAAAGGCAGCACAACAAAGCAGCTCATCACTGGAGGCTTCTGGAGAACACCCAGTCAAAGCCAGGAGGAGGAGCAACTCTTTATTCCAGCCCTGCCCTGTTGCTTTATCAACACAACCTTTCTGAGGCTATAATCGAGTCAGGTTTTCAGGTGACAGCAGCACAGGCAGGAAAAGATGAGTCTTCAGGGAGTGAAGAAATTCTGGAACAACCCATTGAGACAACCAAAACTCTTATCACAGAGCAAGCCCAAACTCAGGATCACGTTGGTGCCGTGTAGAACAAAAGAAGAAGGGGGGAAAAGGGCACAAAAGGCCTTTAAAAGATAGTCTTGTTTTCCTTTCTTGGCAGCATTTGAACATGGCAGGGTATTTCTGAGACATCTGCCACAGGCCAGGCTCCCACTCTGCACCAGCTTGTCCCTTCCTGCCTGCTGAAGTCCCAACTGCCTTCTGCCTGCACAGCAGGAATTCAACTTCATTAGTGTGTTCCAACAGGGACCACAGACCTGAGCTGGGACCACACCAGGGACACAGATGAACCCTTGCTTGGTTCAAATACTCATGAGAATCAGAGATTGGTTTGGGTTGAAAAAAAATGGCATTTTTGTGACCTTTAGCACTTAAAAAGCATGGAGACTCAAAAACAGCAAGCAGAGAGTTAGCAGCAGGGATTATGCTACAAGACCTGGTAGCTCCTGCCATGGAATCTGCATTCTTCCTTTAAAGCAAGGGTAGAGAAAACAACCTTCAGCAGTACCAGCAAGTTGTGCAACACCATTATTTACTGCCTTGGCCTCCTTGTCTTCTCAAAGGTCAATCTGCTCTTATAAGAACCATTGCCTAAACACTCAGTGCTCTGCCTAATAACATTGATCACTTGGGGACACATTTAATATTAGCTTGTTGTTTTCACAGTGCTGGAAAAACCCAGAATCCCAGCATGGTAAGGGTTGGAAGAGAGCTCTGGGGATCACCCAGTCCAACCCCCCTGCTCCAGCAGGGTCACCCACAGCAGCTTGCCCAGGCTCACCTCCAGCTGCCTTGGCAATCTCTCCACACAAGGAGACTCCACAGCCTCTCTGGGCAGCCTGGGCCAGGGCTCCAACACCCTCACACCAAACAAGCTTCTCCTCCTGCTCAGCTGGAACCTCCTGGCTTTCAGTTGGTGCCTATTGTCCTATCTCTGGACACCAGTGACAAAAGCCTGGCCCCATTCTCTTGACACCTTCCCTTTAGCTATCACCCAGCATTAGTTATTTAAATGAGATATCTATTGACACTGTGCTGCAGAACATCAACCCAACTCCCCTGGATCCCTCCCTTTCTAAACAACACAATAAAGAACCCTACAGAGCTTTCTCACTCACCTTCTTAGGCAGACTTCACCTCAGAATCCCACCAGGAGTGCCTTCTCTCTAACCTCCAACACACATGGGAGTCAGAAGAAGAAAGCAGTACCTGTTAAAGGAGGAGCTTTTATCCTAGCAGATCCCAACCAGCCCTGGGTGTTTTAGTCATTAGCACCTACCTGAGGGTGTGCAAGAGCCTCAGGTGTTCTGAGTCAGAAAGCAAACTGAATTAGTGGCTGTTTTGAGGAACTCTTTGGGGTTCCAGCTGTATCACTTTTTGCCCTGGCCCTTCCCAATCCAGGCACTTAGAGTAATTCAGCTTTAGGATTATTCTCCTCCTAAGTGGCCACTTTATTCCCCAGAAGCCCAGGTGGGTCACATTCATAAGAAAGGCTTTGGCAGGTGGAATAGCTTTGGTATAAAAACCCAGCCTAGGAACTCAGCTTTGCCTGCAGCTGGTAGTGGTTTTGGTCTCCTTTTGGCTATTGCTGCCTTAGAAGGTGCTGCTGACCCCAGGGTTTGATGTGTTGGGTTCCTGCTGTTGGGTGAGTAAATAAGCAGCTAGTTAAATTCTATTCTTTATTTCTTTCTTAGGCTGTTTTTGGGGGCTCTTTGAAGAGCTGTAGTTGGTTACTTGCATGTGCTGTGCACAGAGAAATGGCAAATGATATCTATCTCCTGCTGATGTGTCTGAAGAAGGGTTAAGGGTAAGAGGACTGTGTGGGGTGGGAGAGAGGATCCAGAGGATGCTGTGGTCTGAGCTGACTTGCTCTCAGGGAAGGTAAAATGTAGCTGTTATATGCAGAGAGCCTCATTGCTCAGCATGTTTGTCTTGTGGCTGTTTCCTAGGGCTCTGTGTTGTGTTTTATGACCCTGTTTGTACCTGGGAGGGGAACTCCTTTTGAAATGTGCTCCTTGAGCTCTGAAATGTCTCAGTGCTGTCCATTTAGTGCTGGCTTAGGGTAGGAGGTAGGAGTCTGCTGTGGATCTAGGTGATGAGTTGTTTATCTCTTCCCTCTTTTAACTCTCTGGTCTCAGGAGTTTTGGCTGTGTCTGTCTGAGGTGCTCAAGTGATTAGGGAACTCAAGCAGAGCCCCCAAGCCTGGGTTGGGCTGAGGAGCAGAGCCTAAGGCTACTTGGACTGGATCTAGAGCTATTCCTTAAAAGAAGGGGGAAAGGGCATAAGCATACAATCAATTCAAAGGGAAAATAAAGTGTTTTTAGGGTTTTTTATCAGCTAATGTCTGCCCTTAGCTAAAACTTGCCTTGATCACCAAGTTATTGGTTAATGGATGTGTGTAGGAACCTGACCCTCTATGATGTAGCTGTTTAGTATGCTAAGCTAGCTTGGTGTTGCCTTTAATAGGCTTCAAAGACATGCAGCTTGAATAATAACCTGAATCTGAGGTTGTTACCAACTGACTAGAGACCTAATAAGCTCCTACCAGTGGGAATGGCTAATGACAGCAGTCTCTTACTTCTCTGCTGCTGGACTGTGCTACTTTTCTTTAGGGTTTGGCACTTGCTGTCCTGATGCTTTCCATGGAGGAACAGGGCAGTAAAGTTTCTCTTAGCCCTAAGGCTGTCCTTTAAGTTTGGCATGTGGTTTTGATAGCATCTTCAAGATGAACGTGGTATTTCCTAGAGCAATGCCAAGAGAGTAGCTCTGAGGTGCAGATCTCCTGGTTTGCCTGCTCAAGAAGAGCAGGGGAGCACTGGGAAGGCAGCTCTGACTTGTCCTGGGGTTACTGGTAGCATGCTTGAGGGAGGGCAGCTTATAGCTGAGAAGGTTTCATCACCTCCAGGAGATGTCTTGTGGCTTTACAGCATTGCTGAGGGAAGGGGGAGTGCTGCTTGGGTGGAGATGGAACAAGAAGAGGAGATCCCTTTGCCTTTGTCCATCACTGACCTCTGGCTCCTGTTCTGTCTTGCTGCCCCAAGAGCCTGCCTGGGGCTGATGAAACTTTTCCCCTATGGAATAACTGTCTGAAATCTCTTACTTCATTTCCAGTTGGCCATGCAGTGAGCATCCTGGCTTGGGGCAGCACTGCTGTGGCAGCAGGGCTAGGGCAGAGATTGTCCTCCTGGGCTGGGCACTGGGGAGGCCACAGATTCAATCCTGGGGTCAGGTTTGGGCTCCTCACTCCAAGGAGGACAGTGAGGTGCTGGAGTGTGTCCAGAGAAGGGCAAGGAAGGTGGGGAAGGGTCTAGAGCACCAGTGTTGTGAGGAGCAGCTGAGGGAACTGGGCTTGGTTAGCCTGGAGAAGAGGAGGCTCAGGGGAGACCTTCTCACAGGGTTTCCAAGCCCTGGAGATGTGATGCTGAGGGCCATGGGTTAGTGGTGACCTGGCAGTGCTGGCTCATGGTTGAACTCAAGGATCTGAAAGGTCTCTTCCAACCAAAATGATTCTATGGCTCTAAGTCTGCTGTGGTTCTTCTTTGGCTTTCCAGTGGGTTTAATAAAAGTAGAGCCTTGGGTAGGGTCTCCATCTGGGAAGCCCAAAGGGGGTTAGTGGGAGGGGGAAGATGCTTCCATAAGTTCCTTGGTGGGTCTTCTGCAGGCTGCTGCCTGGGCTAAGTGCTTGCTGGTCTCTGATAGTTTCCTTTCTGTTGGGATCCTGTTGTTGCTGCTGAAAGGAACACGTGGATATGCAGTGCAAAGGGATTCCACAGCTCAGGAGTGAGTGAGATGGTTTCTGCTCTGCTGCTGGGAGGTATCAGCAGGCTGTAGAGGTCAAATGCATGTCTAGGTTGGATAAGTGTGTGCACAGTGTGTGTGTAGAAGTGTGTGCAAGCTGCAACATCAGACACTTTCTGCTATAGGCTTCATTGTGAGAAGCAGCCATCTCCCAACCCTGAGCAGTTCTCTTCCAGGGCTCCTTTCTTCCTGATGAGTTCTGTGGTGTTCCTTGTTCCCCACACTGATGTTGCAGACAATGGTGGCAGACTGCCTGCAGATCTTGGACAAGCTATCAAGGAAGATCAGTTTTCTGTAAGGCTTAATTCAAGGAGACTTATATTCCTGCAGCCCCTTGCCCATGTTTCCAAATATGGGCTCATGAATTTAAATAGTTGATGTCTCTTCTTGAGCTACTTGAATTGCTTCTGAAGCTCCTGATGATCTGCTTTTGTGTCCTTCATGCTGGTGGTGCAGCTGCTTGTTCATTCAAGGCCCTAGCTTCTGAGCTCCTGGATTCATTCCATGCCTCTCAAGTGGCTCCAAAACTGCTAGTTCTCACAAGTAATCAGTGCTAGTTCATTCCTGGCAGGGATTTAATCCATGCCAGGGTCTTCATGGAAAGGTTGAATTACTTTGTCTTAAACTGGACTGGCAGAGAGGCTGTGGAGTCTCCTTGTGTGGAGAGATTGCCAAGGCAGCTGGAGGTGACCCTGGGCAAGCTGCTGTGGGTGACCCTGCTGGAGCAGGGGGGTTGGACTGGCTGATCCCCAGAGCTCCCTTCCAACCCCCAGCATGTTGGGATCTTTTCAGAAGCAAAAGGAGATGGAACAGTTTCCATGACTCTCTATGATCTCGTGCCTTACTCTGCACTTAATAGTATTTATAGCTCTGTGTAGTCTCTCTTGTGCCTCCTCCTTCATACAGAAGATGACCTACTGCTTCCTAAAAATCCTTAATGAAGACAAAATAACTCCTCTAAACAACTTGTGTTTATAGCTGACTCCAGCAGTTAGCTCAGAGCATAGGATTCTTCCTTTTTCCAGTGACAGAGCAGAGCTGCAAGCAGCTGCTGAAGAAAGCCTGGAGCCTGTGCCCATGCTGGATGTGCATTCAACAGACAGAGAGCAATTGCTTCTCTGCTAGCATTAGCTAATGTTGTCTTTTTCCTCTGGATGCTTCTGAGTAATAGCCCTGTTAGGGTTTCTCCAGAAACAAACTTGCTGTTCCAGAAGTTCCCATTTCTTTCCTCTCCAGCCTGTCTCACCCAGCAAGTGCTGTAAACTCTTCTCTGCTCCTGCAACTGTAGCATCATTTGGAGGTGGAGATGGCAGACCCATCACACAAAGCCTCTTTTTCTTCAGCCTTCAGCTGCACAAGAACTCCAGCCACAGGAAAACAAAAGGATGCAATGGTTTGGGTTGGAAAGGACCTTTCAAGGTCATCTAGTCCAACTTCCCCTGCAGTCAGCAGGGACACCTGCAGCTGGGTTAAATATCTCCCAGGTGCTTGTGCCATGTTCATTCTGTTTGACTGGGAGGGTAGGAAGTACCTCCAGGAATCCAGAGATGCTGCACAAGCCACAGCAGGGAATGTTTGCATGCTCTATACCCAGAGCTGTTTCTCCTCCCCAGGAGGATCCCAGCAAATTCAGATTTCACTGCAGGATCCTTGTGCTGGATTGGGCTGTAATAACAAAAGTAGTATGTGAGGTTGGGGGATAAAACCCCTAACTAAAGCCCCTTCTTCTGGTGCTGGAGTGTTAGCTCCAGCCTTGGTGTCTAAATGTGGTGAGCAGATGAATGTGAAGTGGAAGAAGAGATTTGCCAGCTGCTCAGAGCTCCCTTATTTCTCTCCCTCCATATGTCTTTCCCCTGGCTGCCTCTTACCTCACTGCTTCCACCCCCCTCTTCAGAGGCTTCGCTCTCAGCCAGGGGAAGGAGGATCTGTCTTCCTCCAGCAGCAGGCATGCAGAATGGGAGCTGCTTAGGGAAACAGAATCACTTCCTTGGACACAGACATTGATTTCGTTGAGCTTCCCTTTGAGGATGCAGGTAGAGATGCTGGGGGAGGAGATAAGCAAAAGGAAACCTTCATCCTCCTGCTAGGTGGAGATCTGCCGTCCCTCAGCAGAGGGAGAGCTGCTCCAGGAGAGTGACTGTGCAGAAGCTGTGGTTTACATGGCAGAAGAATCATCCCAGTTCTGAGTCAGTGCCTCCTTCTCTTTGCATGCACCAGTACTTAAGATCATGGTTATTAAACATGCCTTAAAGAGGAAACAATTCCCAAGGAGGTGCAGTACAGATCCTTAAAGCATCACTGGGAGAGACTCAGGTTTTCAGGTGGCTCCATGCTGTTACCCTGCTCCAGCAGGAGGATGGAAAATTCTGCTTCAAATGCTTCCAAAAAGAGGCAAAACTAGTTAATTGGAATTTAACTCTTTAAGCTATTGACTTCAAACCTCTTGTTGAAATGCCCAAAGTGTCATTTTCTGGCATAACTTGAATTCTGCATAACTAAAATACATTCCCAGCTAGAATTTGTTCCACAGTAGGTAGAAAGCAGCCCTCATCTATAATGTATAGTGGGGAAACCAGCACCTCTTGCTATATCTTTCAGGCAGTTGGAAGTCTAGTAACTAAATTTAAGATGGAAAAGAATTTCTCCTTCTTTAAAGAACAGACTGATGGGTTTTTTTAAAGGCTATTTGTAAAAGAGGTGAAGTTTTGTTTGCCTCAAGTAGTCTCCAGTCTTCATGCAAGTAAAAAGAGGTAAGATGAGGCGTCTTTGTTTTGCTAGGCTTGTGAGATGCTTTCTCTGCTCCCTCAGGTGTAGTTCTGGAGGATAACATGTTGACCTCTAGCAGCTTGGTGCCTGCCTCCAGCCTGGCTGTATCCCAGGCTGCTGTGGTTGAGGGATGCTGTGGGGGGAGCAGATGTTCTCCTGCAGCATGGCTGACAGAGGTCCTGGCTGTTGAGGTGGCAGATGCCTTGGTCTGTGCTCTGCCATCTACACTTAGAATCACAGAATCATTTTGGTTGGAAGAGACCTTGAAGATCATCAAGTCCAACCATGAGCCAGCACTGCCAGGTCACCACTAACCCATGGCCCTCAGCACCACAGCTCCAGGGCTTTGAAACCCCTCCTGGGATGATGGAGACTCCACCACTGCCCTGGGCAGCCTGGGCCAGACCTTGACAACTCTTTTGGGTGAAGAAAGTTTTCTTCTTGCACAACTCAAGGGTGTTTCCTCTTGTCCCATCTCTTAGGAGAAGAGCCCAAGCCCCACCTGGCTCCAGCCTCCTGTCAGGGAGCTGCAGAGAGTGAGAAGGTCTCCCCTGAGCCTCCTCTTCTCCAGCCTAACCAAGTCCAGTTCCCTCAGCTGCTCCACACAACACTTGTGCTCTAGACCCTTCCCGACCTTCCTTGCCCTTCTCTGGCCACACTCCAGCACATCACTGTCCTTCTGGCAGTGAGGAGCCCATTTCCAGCCTGAAGAATGTCCTAGCCTGAACCCTTCCACACTTCTTGCCTGAGCAGTGCAGGGGTTGGAAATATGCACAAATGAGAAGTTGCAGTAAAGGCTCAGCTCTTCAGATGTGTTCCCTCTCTCTGAGGTTGGGTTTTCAGTCCCTTAAGATAGATTCTTGTATACTTGGGGAATAATTTGCTTTTAAAGGAGCAAATAATCTATATTTGCTTTTCCAAGTGGACATGAGGTACTTAAGAGGAGCCATTTGTTTGCTGAGCAAATCCTTTAGCTTGCAGGAAACCACTGTGGCTGGATGCTACTGGAGGCCATCAGCAGCAAGGGCTGAGGTGATGTCATGCACCTTCTTTCTGAATAAAGATTATCTCCTTAATTGATGGCTGGAAAGCAGACAAAGTATTCTGAGCTGTGAAATATTGCTGAGGCAATGGAATCTCTCCCAGAAATGGCTTGTGATAGACTGTAGAGGTAGAACCTGGCCTGTGCTGCCTCAAATCCAGAGGTGTAGCTTTGGTGTAAAGCCTGACCATGTTAAGCCCTGCCTAAGCACACATACAGTGTCTGGAAAGAAGGGCAGAAGCATTTGAGGAAGAGAGATCCCTCCTGCGAAGACCTGGCTTGGCTCATGGGTGCTGCAGAAGTTCTGATACCAGAGGGTGATGGCAGTGCCAGGTCTGGAGTGTCCAGCTGTGGGTTAGACTTGAAGCTTCTGCTTGAGTGAGGAGGAAACCTTGCTTTCCAGAATGGGGGTACCCAAATCATCCTAGAGTTTAGCCTTCCCATTCTCTGTGTAGTGAGAGCTTAGGTGCTACCTTGGTAGGAATATCAGAGTTAGGACATCCCTGGGAGGCCTGATGGTGAGTGAGCAGCTGAGTGGCTCAAAGCTCATCCTTTAATTCATACTTGAGTCCTGGTATTTGCATAGATGTCCAGACTGGTTTGGGTGGGAAGGGACCTTGCAAGGTCATCTATTCCTTGCAGTCAGCAGGGACATCTGTAACTAGAGCAGGTTGTTCAGAGCCCCAAAGAACCTGAGCTGGGATGGTTCCAGGGATGGGACATCTCCCACCTCTCTGGGCAACCTGGGACAGGCTCTCACCAGCCTCAGTGGAAAACATTTCTGCCTTCTCTCTAGTCTCAATCTCTCCTTTTAGTCTCAAACCATCACCCCTGGTCCTGTCCCAAAAGGCCCTGCTCAAAAGTCTGTCCTCATCTTCTAGGCTCCCTTAAGCACTGAAATTTTCTCATGTATCAGAAGTGATTAAATCTGACTTCTCTGCCCCAAAGAATGATGTCTTCTTGCACCAATGATAGGCCAACCAAAAACCCAAGTGATCTCAAGTCTGTGCTAACTGATTATCATCTCCAAATGACTTAAGTTTGTCTTGGGCCATGCTCCTGTTTCATTCTGGGGTGCATCAAGATGCTCTTTGAAGAGCAGAGTGAGATGGCTAAATGAATTTCACCTAAGCTGAGCTTTGCCTTGCTCTGGGAGGAGGGAGGCAGCAGGGATTCCAGTTCAAGCAGCTGGGAAGGTACAGAATATCTGCCTCTGTTATCCCTAAAGCCAGGGCAGCATCCAAGATAATTGCTGCTTGGAGATCTCTATGTAGCAGATCAATGCCTGGGACCCTTTTTGGGGAGGGAGCAGGTTTAGCTGCAGTGAGGATGTGGCACCATCATTGTTGTATGATTAGAGTCAGGATGGAGAAGCAGCTTCTCCAAACCCCTCTTTAACGTGGTGTGTAATCACTCTGAGCCTCAGGGGAGGATGTGTTCTTGCAGGGAGGATGGTTTGTCTTGCAGATCTACCATCAGTTCTAATTACAGGGTGTTAAACAGTGACTAATGAAACAAAGCTACACACCATCCTCTGCAGCTCTTAGCTACCTTCTACTGCAAAGGAGCTTCTCCTTCTCCACCAGAGAGTGGTGGTGGTCTCTGAGATGCTGTGGTCACTATTCCAGGTGTGGCAAAGGCTGAAACTCTGCCCACACAAAGCTATGCTGATCGTCAAACAGCAGTCAAGCCTCTATCTTTCATCTGTGCTCAGGGGAACAGCTCATCCAGTGTGGTCTGACAGTGTGGTGCATGGTGAGGAGCCACCAGGGGAGAAGGATCTCTGCAGGGGATGTGTTGCCTCTCTGAAGGGTGTCTGCATCTCCTCTGTCTTCCACCAGACTGAAAACCTCTTCAGTTCCTAGCTCTCCTTTCTCTTCTGTTCTCTCCCCACCACTCTTGACTGCCCTCACCTCTCTAGGGGAACCAACTGTGGGAATCTGTGTGCTCCCAGCCCAGAAGCCAGCAGTGTCCTGGGCTGCATCCCCAGCAGGGCAGCCCTTCAGACTCTGCTCTGGGGACACCTCACCTGGCTGCTGACAGAGGTAACAGAATTCAAGTGTCATTGCCCCCAGGGAATGGAGATGTCTGGTTGGTGCAGTTGCCTGTGAAATACATGCAAGCATTCAAACCTCCTCCTGAAACCCTTTCTGGGGAGCCACACTCCTACCTCTGGGTTCTTAGAAGGCAGTAGAAGAGTCTCCACCTGAATGGATGCTGAGGTGAAGGTTCTCACCTGGACCCTCTGTAAAACCAGCTTGGTTTAGTCTTTCACATGACCTCTGCTAGCTGTGCCTTGGGTTGCCCAACAATAAGGTGTATGTTCTATAGGAATTTTTGAGGCTCTGATTTTGACTTCTAATGGGTGTTGGGTTTGTGGGGGTGGGGAAGGCTCTGCTTTTTCCTGCAAACTTTGAAGGAAAAAAAACGTTGGTTGTCTTGGAGAGCTGATAGCTGAAAAACATATCTGCCTACACTCTTAGAGCCCCAAGGGGAAACCATGGTGTTGCCATGACTTGGAAGGACTTGAAGTTAAGGCAGGTCCTAATCTGAAACATTTTCCCCCTTACAGATGAGTTCTGCTTGGTCTGTAGATCGTGGTTGCTTGGGTACCTTCCTTCAGGTGGCACTTGTGCTGAGTGCAGCTGGATCTACTGTGTCCAAGTTGCTGCCCTGACTGATGAAGAAATGTTCTTGCTTCTGTGAAGTTTCACCCTGAACCAGACTGAACTGTTCTAAGCAATTCTTAATAGATCTTAGGTGTCTTTCTTTCTTTTCTAGTTCCTTTGGAAAATGACTTCAAGCCCTGAAGGAAGATGAGGAGGATCCTGGAGAATCCCATTGGGAGAAGAAAGCTTTGGTGTCACAGGATGAAGGCAGTAAAGCAGAAGCTGTGCAGCAGTAGGCATCAAGATCTGGCTCCAGAGGAGGTTCAGGTGGATGAATGTTCAGCAGGAGCTCAGCAGCTTTGCTCACCAGCAGAGCCAGGGCAAGGAGGAGCCCATGCCTCAGCAGCACATCTGCTGCCCCCTGGTCAGCAGCCCCAGGGAGGAGATCTGCAGAGACAGAGAGCACAAAGAGGTGTCACCTCCAACATGGGACCACAACTGATGGGCAAGGGGTGGGAGGCCCCAGAGGTGACAGTGAAGGTGCAGCCACAGAAGTTGAGCCAAGGGTGGGATTCTCCAGAGGTGACAGTGCAGGTGAAGCCTCAGAAGCCAGGGCCAGGGTGGGAGGTCCCAGCAGTGACTGTGCAGGTGCAGGTACAGCAGTGGGGCCAAGGAGCAGCTCTGCCACAGGTAACAGTACAGGTACAGCCACAGGAGTGGAGACAAGGTGTGGCTGGTGTCAAGGTCACTGTGCAGTTGGGCTATAACCCAGAAACTTGTCTTCAGGACCAAGGTGTGGAACTGTTAGGGAATGGAGAGCAGCTGACCCCAACCCAAAGCCAAGGAGAGCCAAGATCTGAAGGGGACAGAGAAGTGGCTGTGGTGGAGCTGATGTCACAGGGGGCTCCAAGCCAAAAGCAGGATGAAGAAGGAGAGGTGAGAAAACCCCAGCAGAACCAGAGTCAAGAAGAGCAAAAAGTGGAAGAGGTGGAGATGCCTGGTGGAGATAGAGCAGACCTGGATAGGATGGTGGTAGAGGAGCAGCTGCAGGACCAGAGCCAAGAGCAGGAACAGCTAGCAGCAGACCTGTCCCCACAAATGGAAGGTCAGAGAGCTACAGAGATAAGGCAGGAGCAAGGTGATGTCCAAGAAGAGACCACAGGGATGGTGGAAGGCCAGAAGGAAGACCTGAAGCAAGAAGTGTCTAAGAAGCGTCCCCGAGAGACTCCGAATTATTTTGTTGCTGTTCCAATAACAGCTGATCAGGTATTTGGAAGTGCCTGCTCTATCAGAACAAGAATCTTTCAATAAGAATCTGAGCACAAGTCTCAGGTTCCCTTGGTTTCAGAGTTTAAGTAGCCAAGAGTGGTTGAATTCTGTTCCTCTACCAAGAACAGTCCCTTGGGTCTAGCTGGGGTGGAGTGAAGTTGCCCACAGCAGCCCCTGAAGGTGCTGTTTGTGGGTAGAATGGTGATGAGAACACACCAATAATTTAGGTGCTGCTAAGGAAAGCAAATAAAATCACTTTAAGGATTGCCATTGCCCTTTCTACAAGGTCTAAGTGGATGCCTTCCATTAACCAGCATACTGGGGGTTGGAAGGGACCTCTGGGGATCACCCAATTCAACCCCCTGCTCCAGCAGGGTCACCCACAGCAGCTTGCCCAGGGTCACCTCCAGCTGCCTTGGCAATCTCTCCACACAAGGAGACTCCACAGCCTCTCTGCAAAGCCTGCGCCAGGGCTCCAACACCCTCACACCAAACAAGCTTCTCCTCCTGCTCAGCTGCAACCTCCTGGCTTCCAGTTGGTGCCCAGTGCCCCTTGGGCTGTCCCTGGGTACCACTGAGCAGAGTCTGGCCCCAGCCTCTTGCCTTCTGTCCTTGAGCTCTTGCTGAGCCTTGAGCAGCTCCCCTGTGGGGCTGCTCTTCTCCAGGCTAAGCAGCCCCAGGGCTCTCAGCTTTTCCTTTGGCCAGAGATGTTTCTCTCCCCTCATCTTTTCTTCTCTAATCCTCTTCCAAACAGAAGCAGTGGCTTTCCCCATCTGGCACTGTTCCATCCTACCTTGTCTTACAGCAAACTCTACTGCAGTCCTATTGATTTATGTGTTCATCTCCTTCCCCACTGAAGCTCAAACTGAAGAAAAAGAATTTCCTTCTCTTCTGTAGAAGATTCTATGCAGTTATCTCTTCCTTTCTTCACCTTTAACCAAGCAAACTTACCCTGACCCATTAGGTCATTCCAAAAAGCCATCTGTGGACTCTGCAAGCTCATCCATCCTCCAGGTGTGCACTCTTCTGTGACCCTGGTGTCTGCAGCAGTGTTGAAAAAGCAACAGATTCTTTCCCCTCCTTAGTGTGGAACCAGAACAGAGCAAACAGCAGAAATCCAACTGGAAATATTATCTTCTAGAAGCTTTGAAAGAGATTTAAAGCATTTCCATTGCCTAAGTAAATGTTTCTTCTGACATATATCAAGACAGCCTGTCTGGGCTTGGGTACTGCAGCTGTTGTCTTCTGATCTATGGGAGGAAAACCCAAACATGATACAAAAGCTGGAGAGGTAGATTTCACTCTGTTTTCTTTAGTTGTGTGTGGCTGGTTTGATTGGCCATCAGCACCTGGAATCCTGGGCTCAGTTTTGGGCTTCTCACTGCCAGAAGGGCATGGAGTGTGTGCAGAGAAGGGCAAGGAAGGTGGGGAAGGGTCTAGAGCACAAGTGTTGTGAGGAGCAGCTGAGGGAACTGGGTTTGGTTAGCCTGGAGAAGAGGAGGCTCAGGGGAGACCTTCTCACTCTCTGCAGCTCCCTGACAGGAGGCTGGAGCCAGGTGGGGCTTGGGCTCTTCTCCCAGATGACAAGCATGAGAAAATGGCCTCAAGTTGTGCCAGGAGATTTTCAGGTTGAAGATGAGGAACAATTTCTTCATGAAAAGGGTTGTCAAGCTGTGGCCCAGGCTGCCCAGGTGGAGTCACCATCCCTGGAGGAGTTTCCAAGCCCTGGAGATGTGGTACTGAGGGCCATGGGTTAGTGGTGACCTGGCAGTGCTGGGTTCATGGTTGGACTTGATGATCTTCAAGGTCTCTTCCAACCAAAACAGCTCTATGATGAGGAGACAGAGTATTCTACCCAACAGGCAGGCAGGAGGGAAGCCTTAATTGAAGTCAGTAGCTGCTGTGTCCCAGTTAGTGTGGGCAGAGCAGAGAATCAGCATCTAAACCATCTGAATTATTAATGCTTACAATTTATATGCATCTGGAGATCTTCTCTTACAAAGCCAAGGTAAAAGGCACAACCTGAACATTGCCTTGTGTGAACATGGGGAGAACAGAGCCCTCAGCCACCCCCCTTCTCCTCTGAGCTGGTGGAGCTTTAACCAGTGAAGCAAGTGGAGGTTGCTGGTTGCAATATATAACTTGATGCCTGTTTTTTTTGGCTTCTTCTAGATTAGGTTTCCAGGCAGTATCTGGCATGACTCTAGTCATGCTGCTGAAAGGCAGTAATTAAGTAGGATGGTTGTAGCTGTTGTACATCTTCATTTCTTCTCCCTTTTTTTACTTCCCCTAGCATGAGAAGCAGCTGCAGCCCAGTAGTTAGCTTTGGCAGGCTTTGGAGTTGTTGTTTTTCCCCTCAGTGAAGTGTAGAAACCCTTGGGTATGTGTTAGAGGGACCTGGCATGGGAACCTTCTTCTTGGGAGGACATGGTTTGCTCTGGCTTTGTCTCTGGTGGAACAATCTCAAGGTGATCTGGAGGGTGGCCTCCTGTACCTCTCAGGGATACCTGTGCCTGCCTGGCTTTGGAGAGGTGAACAAGAGTGCAGAGCACATCAGGAAGATGAATGTCAGGAAGGGAAATGAACTGTGGAAGCTGGAGGACAATGTTGGCAGAAGAACAAATGAGTATGAATCACAGGAGGGTTTGGGTTGGAAAAGACCTCAGGATCCAGTCCAACCAAAGACCCAACACCCTCATGTCACTAAAGCTATGCCCCCATGCCATGGGGGCAGATTAAAAAGCTGGGCTGGAAACTAGAAAGCTTCCTGCCCTCTGAGGAGTGAGATCAAGGAACATCTTGAGGGGGTGGAAATGCTGAATTCACTCTGCTCTTTGGATGAGATTGGAGTCTCCTAATGCACAACCAGCGACCACATCCTGCAGAGCTCCATGGGTGTCCTTCTTTTCTTTCTCCTTTTCTTCTCTCTCAGTTCTGTTCTTCAGGCTCTCACCAGCCCTGGTAACCTGGCAGCTCTTATGTCCCTGGCTGGAATCTCTGCCCAAGATAATCCCTACTTTATGTTCCCCTAAGTGCTGCCTTTAAGGGTGGCAGTGACCTGAGGCAGCCTCTGTGGAGGAAACACTGAAGGGTCTGGTACTGTAGGATGGGAGAGTGTCTATGTCATGGCCAGAAACTGGCCATGGACTTGTAGATCATCACAGAATGATGAAGGTTGGAAGGGAGCTCTGGGGATCACCCAGTCCAACCCCCCTGCTCCGGCAGGGTCACCCACAGCAGCTTGCCCAGGCTCACCTCCAGCTGCCTTGGCAATCTCTCCACACAAGGAGACTCCACAGCCTCTCTGCAAAGCCTGGGCCAGGGCTCCAACACCCTCAAAGAATCTTTTCCTTATCTTCAGGTGAAATCCCAACCCAGAAACCATCTTGTCTGTGGTGTTGATCTGCTCTGTTTGCTGTTACAGTTTCCTTTTGGGCAGAGCCATCAGTTTAATCTGTGATCAAACTTGTAATCAGAAAGTGGCATAAGATTAATTATGGAAATGCAATTCCATTTCCACAGTCTATTAACAACTGACAACTGCATGAAGATCCCATTAATATTTACCCAGTGCTGTCAGCTTTATCTTCATGTGCTGAGGGTCAGATTCAGACCTACTTCAAGATCCAGAGGTGCTGGCTCACAGGAGAGCTATGAGTTTAGGCTTTCAGAAGGGAAACAGATCAATCAATTCCTGAAAAACACTTATTTGGACATGGAAATTGAAACTAGAAGCTGTTGTGGGATAGATTTGTGATTAGCTTTTTGGTTGGGGGAGGCTTCAGCACTCTGAATTTTTCCAGGCTGCTCTAAAATGAGAATTTATTTCCCTGTCTCCTGTTTACTGCATTGCAGATTTTGGACAGAATTGAAGAAGTCCAAGAGCTGATCTTCACAAAAGAACCTGACCTGTTGAAAGCTCTTCTGCCTGTCCAAACTATGCACCTCACTCTGATAGTAGTTCACCTGGGAACAGAAGAAGATGTGAAGAAGTAAGAGTCCTGCACAGTTCAGGAGCAGCTAACTGTTCTGTGAAGGTGGTGACCTTCCTGCTGCTCTGAGCCATTGCATTTGGGGAAACTCTGGCTATCATTGCTCCTAGATCTTGTCTTCTGGCTTGCTCTCCATACCTGTGAGGAAAGGTCTTTGCAGAAGCTAGAGGTGTGATGATCCAGAGGTTAAATTGTGGTGCATCCCCAGCAGTGTGGCCAACAGGGCAGGGAGGGGATCTGCTCCACTGCCTCACTCTGGGGAGACCTCACCTGCAGTGCTGGGGCCAGCTCTGGAGTCCTCAGCACAGCACAGACATGGAGCTGGTGGAGCAGGGCCAGAGGAGGCCACAGGAATGATCTGAGGGCTGGAAGCTCTCTGCTGTGAGGCCAGGCTGAGAGAGTTGGGGTTGTTGAGCCTGGAGAAGAGAAGGCTCCAGGGAGACTCTTCCTGCAGCCTTTTGGCTTAAGAATCAAACTAATGAAGCAGCTGAGAATGGCAATGATGGATTTTTGAGCTGTAGAAGTCCAATGGAAGTTTACTTTTATCCTTTCTGACTCTTTAGCATCATGTAGCTGATTCTGACATAGGTTATTAGGTAATAACCCAGTTGCCTTTGTTCAGAATTATATCTACAGATGAATTGTTTCTTTCAGGGCTGTTCTGGCACTGAAGCAAAGCAAGACCAAGGTGGAAGCAATCCTGCAGGGTGAAGACCTTACTATGAGATTCCAGGGGTTGGGACAGTTTAACAACCAAGTGTTGTATGTGAAGATGCTGGAGGAAGATCAGCAAATGCTGAGGAGAATTGCAGGTAAGTAGCTACCCTGAGTTCTTAGCACCTGTGCTCAACCAGCCTGTGGAGTCTGCTAGCTCTTGTAAGCTCCTGTTAGAGAGTTAAAGATCACTTCATGGAATAGAATCAGAGATTTGCTTTGGTTGGAAGAGACTTTTCAGATCATCCAGTCCAAGCATTAACCCAGCACTGCCAGGTCACCACTAACCCATGGCCCTCAGCACCACATCTCCAGGGCTTTTCAGTCTCTCCAGGGATGGTGACTCCACCACTGCCCTGGGCAGCCTGGGCCACAGCTTGACAACCCTTTTGGAGAAGCAATTATTGTTCCTCATGTCCAACATAAGCCTCCAAGGCACAACTGGAGGCAATTTCCTCTTGTCCTACAGCTTTTTCCTTGGGAGAAGAGCCCAACCTCCACCTGGCTCTAATCTCCTTTCAGGTTTCTGCCCCAAGCCTGGAGGGTTCATGATGTTGTCATGACCCAAGTGCAGGATCCAGCACTTTTCCTTAGGGAACATTATCCCCTTGGCCTTGCCACCCACTACTGCAATGGCTTTTAGACTTCATGCAGCCCCAAGATTATTAAAGGAAAACAGAAGAGAACGTGAAGATTCTTCAGAATCACAATGAAACATCTCCCCTGGTGCTAAAATAGCATCAGAAAGGTTGCTCCTGTATGCTATGAATCATTGGGAAGAAAACTCTCAGTGAAGCAAAACAATGAGTAGAGGAGAAAAAAAGCAGCAGCAGTCAGGCAAGAGAGAGGAGATGTCCCTTACATCTTCTTGAAGTGAGAGAGGAGAGCACTGAGGCACAGAGGCATCCAAAAAGTCAAGCCCTTCCTTCTTCCAGTGACATTAAAGTATGTAGAGGTTGTGGACAGGCATGTACCAAATGTCATCTTCAAGGAAATTCCATCATGTGTCACCACCTCTCAGATCAAGCCCAGCCATCACCCTGTCACCACCATGTCCCTCAGCACCACATCTAGATGGGGTTTCTTCACCCCTCCAGGGATGGTGGCTCCATCACTCCCCTACTTAATCCTCTTCCAGCCCAGATTATTTGGTGTTTAAAGGCTTTAAGAGAAACAGTTTGGGCATGGAGATGTTTGAGTCTCTAATGCTAAGCAGCAGGGACACATCAGACTCCTTTCAACCCAAGCACAGCTCTTGAGTCAAAATTCTCCTTGCCCTGGATGGAGCACTAATGGCAATGAAGGTGAGAGACAAGCAAAAGGTAATGGAGAGGGAAGTGGCTCATTATTTAGCTGAGACAAAGAAGCTCTTCATGCTGAGAGGCATCTTCCATCTAGCTGCACCAAGGACTACTTGAGAGAGAAAACAAAGAGGAGAAGATGATGGCAGGCCAGCTAGATCAAAGCCAACAAATAGAGGAGGTAGGAAGAAGCATCAACAAGAAGAAAACAGACTGTGCTGAGAAGTCACAGCCTTTGAACCTCAGAGTGCCTTTGTCCTGCATGGCTTTCTGAGGAGTGCTAGTTGAGCTGCTCTGCCTTATTGCTTAGATGAAAATAGCAAGGGGAGGGGGGAAAAAAACCCCCCAAATTATATTGATTATTTCTGCTCTGCTGGAGGTGGAAAGCCAGGACACAGACTAGGTTCTGCATTGCAGGGTAAAGCAGCTCCTGAAAGCAGAACAGGGATGAGGGGGGAAGAGAGTAACAAGCCCTTCTGAAGTTGGACTCCAATGCAAGTGAGCAGGTCAGGTTTGGAACATCTTTATGAACCCCTCAGTGCCCTGGGAAGCTAGAGGAGAGGGCACAAGCTGCTGTTCTACTTCTGTTCCATCTTCTGCACTGGAAGCAAAAGACATTAGCTGGTGCTACATGTGTAGTGTGGACACACTGCAGGTTAGGTCGATAGGCTGAGGTCTAATAAGGCCAAGTACTAGATCCAAATATGGCCCTAAACCACTCCTGAAAGCTCCAGGCTTGAGGCAAGGTGGCTGGAAAGATGCCTGAGGGGAAAAGGACCTGGGGGTGCTGGTCAACAGCAGCTGAAGATGAGTTATCAGTATGCCCAAGTGGTCAGGAGCAATCCTGGCTTGGACCAGCACTAGTGTGGCAGCAGGACTAGGGCAGGGATTGTCCTCCTGGACTGGGCACTGGGGAGGCCACAGCTGCAATCTTGGGGTCAGTTTTGGGCTCCTTACTGCCAGAAGGACACTGAGGTGCTGGAGTGTGTCCAGAGAAGGGCAAGGAAGGTGGGGAAGGGTCTAGAGCACTATTCCATGTTGATTTTTCACTTCTTCCCCTGCTCCCCACCTGTCATTTTTTGATGACTCTGTATTTTGATCTTTTCCCCAGAAGCTGTGGAAGAATCCTTCCTGGAAATGAACCTTGACATTTCAGCTAGCAAGGATTTCAAACCACACCTGACCTTTCTGAAGCTTTCTAAAGCACCAAGCTTGAAGAGAAGGGTAAGTAAAAGGGTGTAAAACACTGAGTTTTGTGGCTTCTTTTACTGGGCTCTGCTCTAGTGGTTGTTTTCCTTCTAGTCTAAGGCTTCTCCACTTGAGCAACAGTCACTGCAACTAGAGAAATAATCCTAGTTAACAAACCTCATGTGTAAGCTGAGAAACAGAATCCCAGCATGGTAGGGAGTGGAAGGGACCTCTGGAGATCATCTAGTCCAACCCCAAGAGGGTCACCTAGAGCAGCTTGCCCAGGGGTGACATCCAAATAGATTTGGAATGTCTCCAGAGATGGAGACTCCAGCACCTCCCTGGGCAGCCTGGGCCAGGGCTCTGGCACCATCTGTCCCTGGGCACCTCTGGAAACAAAACACAGCTTGGAAGAGATGATTTCCTGCTCATGTTGTCCATGGCTCTGTGGTGGCAGTGGTCCAGGCCAGGCTGGATGAGGTCCTGGGCAACCTGGTTTAGTGGGTGGCATCCCTGCCCATAGCAGGGGGCTGGAGCTAGATGGTCTCTGAGGTCCCTTCCAACCTGGGCCACTCCATGGAGTACAGAGCATTTACCTTCTGCTGTGGCCACTCAAACCTGCTTGCAAACACAAGATCAAGCTGCAGCCATAGGGCAGGATGGCTTCTGAGTAATATTTATCCCAGAAGAAGATAAATGTCCTGTTGGAAGCTAGGCTGCTGCCTTGATTTATGCTGGAAATATGTGATGTGCTTCTCTAACCTTTCCTGCAGCATTCTGTTGGGTTTTTATTGCATACAATTAAAGTCTGGGGAGGGAGGTGGGTGTGGAAACCTAACCCAGGTCTGATTAGATTGCTCAGTTCCCAGTGGAGTATTGTCCTGCTTGCTTCCAGGAACAGTACTTCTATTTATGAGGTCAATATATTGCAAACCTGCAATGCTCCAGGAGCATGCACAAAAGGAAAACAGAAAAGGCTCTAATCGCTGCAGAAAATGACCTTTGTGTGTGTGTGTGTGCATGTTGAGTGCTTTGTATTGGCTTGAGATTTGCTTTCTGGCTATCTGGTGCAATCCAAGTTGGGGAGTAGCTGAGGGTTCTGTGCTGGAGGCTTTGGCTTTGATGCCTATGGAGACTCTGCCCCACCAGCCAGAGCATTCATCAAGATGTTAAACCAAGTACTGACCCCTTTAGTTACCATCCTCCAACCAGGCTTTGTGTCACCCCTCTGGACAGAGCTGCTCACCCAGTGTTCAAGCCCAGCTCACTGTGTTCATCCAGCCCACACATCAGCAGCTTCTCTGGGAGGATCTTTTGGGGACACAGTGCCAAAAAAAAAAAAAGCAGGAAATATTCACTGCTCTTGCCTGTCAAGAGCTGCTTGTTCCTGTCCACCTCTCTTGGCACCTTGAAACTCTTCCTCCTAAAATACTGTTCTACACAGCAGGGTGGTAGGTGAAGGTGGTTACTGGGGTGTGTGTGGCCTCTATGTCCATGAGGTTAGGAAAGCTGAACCCTAGACACAGGACTTCACCTCCAAGATCAGACTGGAGGATGAGTGTGTGTCTGCCTTGAGATCTGACTTGTCAGCTGAGAACACTGACAGCTTACTGCTGCTCTTCCAAAACCAGACTCTTATGGGACAAGAAAGGAGGAAAAACCTGACTGCTTCTAGACTACCTCAGTCCTGAAGACTGCAGGGGAGAAATCAACCTTCTAAACACTAGCAGCTGCCAAGTTATGAAGCAGACAAAGTATTATTTGAGCTATTATGATGCCATCTACTGGCTGTAAGGATTTGCTTTATGCCATAAATAACCTTCCTTGTAGTCCAGATCCAGTTTAAGGACTTCAAGTGCTCCTTACACAGCTCAAGAAGCTATTACTAACACTCCCTGTTTATGTTTTACACCCCAATTAAGTCTTCTAAGGAGACAAGCAGGGGATGCTGCAGGCTTTATTGGTGGGGAAGGGAGGAGCTGCTCCTCTTGAAAACAACTCCTGTGACCACAGACTTTGATCTTGTGCAGCTTTGCCCTTAGCTGTGTGCCTAAAGAACCCGAGAGGTGGAGGAGGATGGGGTTGGTGTGTCCTCTAGGTGGAAGAGCTACTGAAAGAGCAGTAGGTGCTGTTGGTTGATTGGGTTCAGAATGTGCCTCTGCTGCTTGATTTTTATCTTGTGCCTTTCTGAAGAGCCTGTATTTGTGTGTGTCCACATAAAACACCTGTGTCCCATTGCTCTTGCAATATTTATCTTTCACTCTTTAGGGCTTCAGGAAAATTGCTGTGGATCTGTATAGAGATTATGAGGACAGTTACTTTGGCACTGAGGTCTTCAGGCAGATTGATCTCTGTGCCATGAGGAAGAAGAAGCAGGAATCTGGTTACTACTACTGTGAGTGTTCCATCAAGGTGGGCTCCAGTGGTGTGGAAGAGAGCAAAGAGCAGGAGGTGCAGGTGGAAGAGGGGGGAGAAACCCCTAGTGAAGAGCTTCCAGGCAGTGCTGAGAAGGCTGGAGAAGGAGCAAGTGCTGCAAGCTGTGAGCTCAGCTCGTGTTTGGTAGTGGCTGATGAGAAACCATCTGCAAATGTTGCTGAGGCTTCAATGGCAAGGGAAGAAAAAGAGATTGATGAGGTGAAGGGACAGCCTGAAGCTCCAGAGGGGCTTTCTCTTGCAGCTGGAGAGATCTGCTCCCAGTCAGGGCTTGGGCTGCTGCCAGCAAATTCAGATGTGCTGAAAAGCATGGAGAGGGAAGAAGAAAAAGGGAAGAGAAGAGATGGAACCTTGCAGGAAACTGAAGCCCTGGAATTTGCATCTGATCAACCACTGAGCTCAGGGTAAAGCTGGGGTTAGTCCTTGGTGACCTTGTGCCTATGCTGGGTGATGGTGGAGATGGCAACCACAGTGCTGCTGGGCTGGAGTGGTGGAGGGGGAGGATGGTTTTGGGGCAGAAAACAGCCATTTTTGGGGAGTAAAGTAGAACACAACTGATGTGGGAAACATCATTGACTGTTGTTGTGGCAGATGTGCTCCAGAGAGACATGAGCTCTGCTTTGCAGGTTCAGGTCCTTCAGCATCAGCCACTGCTGCCAAGATTGTGCATTTGGGCACTCAGTGGGGTCTGGCAACACTTCTGTCTCTGGTGCATTTCTTCCTGCCCTTTCCTCACCTTCTCCTCCCTGGCTGCTCCCTGAGGACACCTTTTCTTGCCCAGTCCCTCCAGCTTGCCCCCACTGGAGACTCCAAACCCTGACTGTGAGACAACCACTGACTGCAGGTCTCCAAAGGGTTGGGAACACAGTTGTGGGAGAGATCTTCTGCTTTCTTCTGACCACTGGCTGTGTCATGGGGAAAGTATTTTGCCTGGTTTATGGCAAGAGGGTTTTTGGAGTTAAAAAGGTGTTACACTAATTTTCTTTAGATAATGAAAAGGAGAGAGGGGAGGAATTTTGGTTGTGAAATGCCTTGAGGAGGAAACAAGGCACAAAACCCTTTCCCCCCCCACCCCCCCCAAGCTGAAGTTTTGATGCAGTCTCACATCTCTGCATGAGTTTAGTTAAGAACCAGATAAACCAGACCCTTATTCGTCTCTGGCAAGAAGAGGTTCAGGCTCTGGAGACATCCTTGGGGCTGGAGTTCCTTCAGCCAAGCCAAGGAGCTGAGCTGTTTCTCCCAGCTCAGCCTGAGGGAGGGAGGGAAGAAGGGAGGAAGGGTTTGCTCTGCAGAGCCTCTGAAGCCAGAAGATGGCACTACTGGAAAAACAGCTGCGGCTGGGAAGGGAAGGGGCTGCCTCCAGACCTTCAACCCTCACAGCAGGCTCTGGGCATCTCCCACAGGGGCAAGAAATGCAGAAGCAGACACTGGGGGCACTTGGAAAATGTCTTTTCCCCCTTTTCTGCTCAAATTACTCCTTCAAAAGGGATGTTTAGCCTTTCAAAAGCTTCCTCTTCCCTTGGGAAACTGTGCATTGGGAAAGGAATGTGTGAGCAAGTTGGTTTGTGTGTCCCCTCCCCAAAATGTGGTAGCCCCAAGAGTGGAGTGTTCTGCTTCCTTCCCTCTGGGCAGGATGCACTTGGCTAAGTTAACATCAGACAGAGTTTGGAACCTTGGAACCTCTTCAGCTTCTGGCCAGGCTTTAAAGCAAAAAGAAAGAACCCCAAATCCTGCATTGGATGACCTTTTCATGGGGAAGGGGAAAAAGCAACCCCACCAGGCAGGAAAGGAGGAGGTTCTGCATGTGCTGAACCTGCTTTGTGCTTGGCACCAGGGTTGGTCCTTGGCAGAGCATGGTTTTTGTGTCTCCTTCCCCTGAAGGAGGTGGTGATCTTCCCAAAGGCTGTCCCCAGATGGTCTAAATGCAGACTCTGGAGTCATTCCCAGCTTCTCTGGGGTCTCCACAAGGCAGCTCATAACTCAATGCTGGAGGAGGACATCAAGGTTCCTTAGGAGAGGGAGAAGTAAAGTGTGAGGCTTCCAGAGCATCCCTGCACCAGCACTTGCTGGAGGAATTTCCCTTCCAGAGAAGTTTGCTTTGCATAAACAGAGTTTCCTAGGGGAATCTGAATGAAAAGCCTCAGCAGTGCCATTAATCCTGGGAGTTCCAGTGGATTCAGTGGCCTAGGACCAAGTGTGTTCTGCCAGGAGCTGAGTTGCTTCATCCTGAAAATGTTAATTATCTTTTCCCAGACAGATGGCACTGGAGTGTAGCAAATGGCTGGTGAACCTGAGCTCCTCAGTGGCTGGGGTTGGCATGTGGTACAGGTCCTGAGTTTGGGTTCATTCTGCTTTGGGGATCTTGGGATGATTGGAGGGGAATTAATTTTGCTTATCCTGGGAGGATGGTGCACTTGTTTTGGTACATGAAGGGGAAAATACTGAAGTTGTAGCCTCCTGACTTGATCTGGGCAATTTAGATTAGTGCTCAAATAGCAAATATCTCCCAAACAGAGAGCAGCAATTCAGCCTCTAATGACAACCAAGTTAAAGTAAGCTCTTTTCATGCTGTTCAAACCTTATTCTAGAGAATATCAAATAAGTCTTGAATTCTGTTGGTGCTCTGCTTCAGCTATGGGTTTGTTCCCTGGTGGTTTTTGTTCCATTAATTGCATTCTATTTGATTATTGGACACTTCTGATCTGCATAGAGACAGTTTCTGAAGTGAAAAATGACTTTACACTGCTGAAGCAGATTAATTGTTCTCCTTTGACTACTAGAGGGAAATGATACCCTGGAGGTGAGCTCCAGAAGGGACTTCAGTTCATTTCTTCTGATTCCTGAATTTACTATTCTTTGTCTATGATTTTTTTTCCCCCCTTTATGATCTCTAACTTGCCTTTTTTTTTTCCCCTTGGAGTAATTTCCCTTCAAGTAATTTACTTGACAAGCACTGGGTAGCTTACACAGACAACAAATGCAGTCTCCTAATCCCAACTGACTGTACCTGGGGTTGCTGGCACAATGGCACAGTGTTGGGCTGGGGCAGAACTTCCATTAAAGATTTCCTACTGGCTCTCATTTTCCTTAGACTCTTTTCCCCCCTCTTTTGGAAAGAACTAAACACTGAATTGCACTGCAATGATGACTACTTTCCAAGGGAGCTGAGAGGAGCCTTTGACCACAGCATCTCCTTGCCCTTTGGCTGGATTTGAGGGGATGGTTGTGAAACCAGCTGGTCCAGGAGGATGCAAAACCAAAGGACAGGGTCCTGTAAATCCCTTCTCCTGGATTGTCTGCTCCCCAACAGCTGGGGCCTTGGCATCTGAGCACCTGGGGCAGATCTTCCTTCTAAAGGTCATGTTTCTGGGGGTTCTTTGGGCAAGAATCTGTGGATTAAGGTAAAAGAAAGGTGATTCTGGTGAATCCAGATGCCTTTGCCTTCCCACAGCCCTGTGTTTTCCAGAGCAGAGTTGTGTTCACTTGATCCCTTCTGCTGAAAAACAGTTTCTGGCCTTTTTATGGTGGAAGAGTTGCCCAAAAATCTATCTCCCTAGTGAGATTTACCTGCACCTGTAAACTCCAGCATGATATTTCACAGCTCATTTTGGATACACACCTCAGTCAGCTTGCTGGGAAACCTTGCTGTGGAGAAATCTGTTGCCTATATGAGAATCAATTCAACCTGCTGGTGAGTCATTAGGGACCAGAAAATGTTTATCTGAGCAGAGGACTGGGCCAATTTGCTGGGGAAGTGAGAGAGATAGTAAACATTCTCCTGATATTGCTTTACAAATGTAATTACCTTGAATGTTTCAGCATCCTTTGACTTCAGGCTCCTTAGCTGCCCTGCATTCAGCAGGAAGGGGAAGCTACCCAGGATGGATAGAACCACTGGATGGTTTGGGTTGGAAGGAACCTTTCAAGGTCAGCTAGTCCAAGCCCCTGCAGTCAGCAGGGACATCTGCAACTAGAGCAGATTTCTCAGAGCCTCAAACAGCCTGTACCTTCATATGACTAAAGAAATACTGACTAAGAACACTTAAACCTTTCCCTCCCACCCCAAATTTCTTTCCCCCTCTCAGAACAAAACAACCTTCTGACACATCTTCACAAGGACCTCATGCCCCAGGAAGTACCATCCATGACTCTCCTCTTGCTTTGCCCCTCCACAAAGGGGTTTTGCCATGGAAAATAACCAACCAGGTGCCTTCAGCTGTGCCAGCCTGTCAGCAGCAGGGAATGTTGCTCAGACACATCTCATAAACCTTGCTGGAAGCCATTGGAATAGGAGCAGAAACTCCAGGCCATCACCCCTGGAGAACCATCAGGAAAAAAAACCCTTGCAAAATGTTAATCCAGCTGCCCCTTTGCCTCTTCATGTGGTCCCTAAACCAGCTCAGGAGGAGATGCAACAGGTTTTTGGCAGCTGTGCTAGTGGTTGGATAGCAACAAGTGTCACACTGGTGTCCTACTGGCAGGAGGAAAGATACTGCCTGTGTTGGGCAGAACAAGCACTTTCTGCTGCTCCAGCTTCAAAGCTCTGCCATGCCAAATTGTTCTCTTTTGGCTTCTTTTCTCTTCCCTCCACTTTTTTCAAAGTAGCTTTATTTAAGAAAGAGTTTTGTTGGGTTATGAAATGCTGTCAAGGTGATGATGGGACTGGAGTATCTGGAGCAGCATGACATGGTTTAGGGGCATGGTGGTGTTGGACTTGGTGATCTTGGAATCATTAAGTTTGGAAAAGATCTCTAGGAGGAGGAAAGGCTGAGAGCCCTGGGGCTGCTTAGCCTGGAGAAGAGCAGCCCCAGAGGGCAGCTGCTCAAGGCTCATCAAGAGCTCAAGGACACAAGGCAAGAGGCTGGGGCCAGACTCTGCTCACTGGTGCCCAGGGACAGCCCAAGGGGCACTGGGCACCAGCTGGAAGCCAGGAGGTTGCAGCTGAGCAGGAGGAGAAGCTTGTTTGGTGTGAGGGTGTTGGAGCCCTGGCCCAGGCTTTGCAGAGAGGCTGTGGAGTCTCCTTGTGTGGAGAGATTGCCAAGGCAGCTGGAGATGACCCTGGGCAAGCTGCTGTGGGTGACCCTGCTGGAGCAGGGTGGTTGGACTGGATGATCCCCAGAGGTCCCTTCCAACCCCACCCATGCTGGCACTCTGCAATGTATAGTAGCTAAATATGGAACTAAGCATTTTAAAACATGAAACCATAAGAGAAAAAAAAGCTAATTGCAGCAGGAAGCCTCTTGCCTGCCTCCATGCTGTGTTTAAGGTCGGTTTCCCTTCCTGCAGCAGGGAAATGCCACATCCATATTTAAGATCTGAAGTATTGACAAAATCTTCTGAGCACAGAAAGCTCTCTTGGCAAAATAAGCCAGTGTCTGTCGTGCTGCAGCCATGGAAATGAAACAGCTCCTTGGTTCACCCCCAGAAATCTGCACTCTGTAGCCTTCAGGAAACCTGCTGCTGTTCTCCTGTCAGGAGAAATCCTCACCATGCCCTGAGGCAGGGAGAAACCTCCACCGGCTTCAGCAGGGCCAATTGCTAGAAGACTGACAGGGCAATTATTAGGCTTTCAAATGAAGCTCATTCACTTGTGTTCAGGGACAGGAAGCCTAACAGCAGCAAGGTTTGGACTCAAGAGTGAGAAGGGGGAAAAAAAAAATGCAGAAGGAATATGCTGCCCTTGGAGATGAATTGTGTTACTCCTGAAAAATCCAATTTTAATAGAAGGTCAAACCTTGAAACCATTTCCTTTCTTCTCCTTTTCCTTGGCCTGTCCAAAGCTCACATTTCTTCAGCTGCCAGCAGAGCACTGGTAGGAGACAGGATCTGCTGCTGGAATTAAAGGGAGACTGAACCCAGAGTGATGCTGAAATGGGTGTCCTGCATTATTAATCCCCTCCTTAAATGCAGAAGCAAACCTTTGGCCTGATAGCATCTCAAGAATCTGTCACAGTATAAACCCAAAAGTCTTCTCTCTCTGCTACCTCTTCTTACTTACCAAGCTAAAGGAATCATTATTATTATTATTTGCATGTGCTATTTTGAAGTGTTTTATTAAAAAATAATCCTTTACTGCTATTGGTCAATACATGTGTAAGAATAATCATCAAGTATCATGTAGTAATAGGTGGTTTGGATTCAGGAATGTTATGGTTTTAACTCAATCATCAGAGCTCTCTTCTGCTCTAGTCTCTTCTCAATTGTCCTTTTCCTTCCCTTTTCCCCCCAGAATCAAACCAAACTCATGGTGTGTCAAGGTTTAGGTGCCACCCTTAAGGCCTTGCAAACTGTGTAGTGACTGACCCCAACCAAAGAGCAGCTGGGCCTTGCTTCCTCTGGAGGCCACCTTTGCTCCCCAGCTTCCAAAGGCTTCTCAAGCAGTGAGAGACAACTCAGCAAGGAAGAAACTGGAGAAGGAGGGGCACTTGGAAATCAAAATGGGATCAAGTGCACAGTTAAGACTGTCCAAAATTGTACTCAGCTGATCCAAACAACCTGCTGGCCCCTGGCTATCCCATACCATTGGGCTTGCAGGGAACAGACAACCATGATCAGAAAGGATTTGCTTTGCTGTTGTCTTCCTGAAGTTATCTACAGGACTGATGGAATTCCATTTGCAAGGGTGACATACTGCAGCTCTTTGGATACTGATTGGTGTCGTGAGTCCCACAAGGAGATGGAGAAGGGGAGGGAAGGGGAAGGTGTGGAGGGTCACAAGGTGT
Organism: Galbula dea; assembly: GCA_013399015.1. Taxonomy (NCBI): domain Eukaryota; kingdom Metazoa; phylum Chordata; class Aves; order Piciformes; family Galbulidae; genus Galbula; species Galbula dea. The sequence goes on along the minus strand of VWZX01002374.1, from coordinate 291,395 downwards.
CCTCCTGCCTTTTGTTTAGATGCCAGTGCTCTCCAGCTCCCTGTCCTCCAGCCCTAATGGAGCGTGGGACCTGGAAATCATCAAGAGTTTCTCTTTCTTTGTGTACTGTCTTTGCTGGGGTTGCTCCTCTGTTTGTTCTCTGCTGGTAGCCTTGGAGGGCTCTGTCTTCTCCTCTGGTTCCTCATCATAGTCCTGGGGTTTACTGCCTGAGGTGTTGGCAACTGACTCCAAGGAGGTACCTGCCTCCTCCAGGTGGCTGTAGCCCTTATTGCTGCTGGAAGGTTCAGACTGGGAGCTCTGGGAGTCCATCCTGGTGGTGGCAGGAGGGCTTGAGGGGGGAGACCCCTCCAGATCCAGAGATTTGGAGTAGCTAGAAGCAGCCTTTACCAAGAAGCTGGAGTCCAGACCTCTGTTGCCAGCTGGGGACCGAGGTGACTCAGGGAAAAGGGGACGCTTGGCATCGGGCAAGCAGCTGGTGCTTTGCCTCCTGACCACCAGCTTGTGCCTCCTCACCCCACAGCCTCCCTCCACACGGTGGCTGCTGAGGTCAGTCAGGCTCAGCTCAAACTCGCCCCGTGGGATCTCCTGGCCTCCTCGTTCACTGGAATGCCGCCTCCAGCCTCTCCCTTCTCCCCCTCCTCCGCTCGGGGCCAAGGGCAGGAGGGCAAACGCACTCAGCGAAGAGCCAACGATGGAGCTGGCTGTGCTGTGTCGCTCCCAGCTCTCCGGGGGGCTCCAAGAGGGGCTGGGCCCAGCACGGCCAGCACGCTCCCGGTAGATGCTGTACACAGCCTCGGCCAGGCTGGGCGGCTGCGCTGGGGAGCAGAAGGAAGAACGTCGCGGCGAGGACGCCAGGTCCGGTGGGGAGAGGGAGACACCCAGCCCTGGTGGCCAGGAGCTCTTGGCCAGCATGGCAGCGGCACCTAGGCCTTCGCCACCGGGCTTGAGCTCCAAGCCTCGAGCCTGCAGGTAGTTGACGAAGCCGTTGAGGGGGGCTGAGGCTGGGGTGCCTCTGTCCTTGGCCCGCAGGCTGTGAGCATCGATGACGGTGGAGTAGAGGTCGCGCAGGTTGATGATCTTGGTCTTCTTGTCGCGGTTCTCGTGCAGCACCGCGTTGGCGCAGATGAAGAGGAAGATGCCGATCCCCATGATGAGGGGACCCAGCACCTTCAGCTTGTCTGAATGCAAGTAGCTGGAGAAAAGGCGGAAAAGGAAACCCACCGAGACCTGGGGGGATGAGGAAGAAGGAGGAGGCTGTGGAGACCCCTGGCTGGTAGCAGTGGTGGAGGCGTTGGCTTTGGGGAGTGACTCTGGATGAATCCCTGCTTCCTGGCTCTGGGAGTGGTTCCTGGAGGTGCCAGCCTGTGGCATCAGGGGCTGGCCCCCGCTGGAGCTGCCTTCTCTGTAGACCTGGCTGGGCTTGGGCCAGTAGCCCACCACGGCCAAGGCGACACCCACTAGCAGTACCAGGATGCCACAGAGGGCGATGAGCCCCGAGATGGAGCAGAGCTTGAGCTTGCCTTTCACCACCACCACGTCGTTCTTGCGCTTCTTTTTGGCCTTGCGTTTGCGTTTGGGGACTTGGCTTTGGGGTCTCAAGGGGTCCTGCTTCCTGGCTGAGATCCTCAGGAGGCCTCCAGTGGCGATCATGGCTGGCTACCCAGAGCACTGCTCCCTACGGCCACTCCAGCTCCTGCAGTGAAAGCGAGAAGAGGATGAGGACCAGGGTCAGATCTGCAGCACAAGAGGGGTCTCAGTTTGCTGCTCCTCATGCAAGCTCCTGCTGATTCAGATCCTCAACAAGTGGGAGGAGGTTTGACACCAAACAGGCTGAGCTCCTTTGCCCACACAGCTCCTGCAGACTGACAGCATCAAAGCAGCCACATGTCCCACAGCTAATTAAATTTCTTTACACTCCAGCTAAATGATAGAAGGAGTGGTATAGAAATCATAGAATCATTTTGATTGGAAGAGACCTTCAAGATCATCAAGTCCAACTGTAAACCAGCACTCCCAGGTCACCACTAACCCATGGCCCTCAGCACCACATCTCCAGGGCTCTGAAACCTCTCCAGGGATGGTGACTCCACCACTGCCCTGGGCAGCCTGGGCCAGGCCTTGACAACCCTTTTTGGGAAGAAATTGTTCCTCATCTCCAACCTAAACCTCCCCTGGCACAACTTGAGGTTGTTTCCTCTTGTCCTATAAAGACATTTGTATCCGCTGGTGTAAACAAAAAATGATCTTGCTGGTCTCAGAAGGAGCTTTCAAAGCCTCAGAGCTCAGAGGATGCTGAGCCCCACACTCCCTGACAGGCACTGGAGTTACACTGCACACTGACCAGCGTTAGCCATGCCACACAGGATTTGAGGAGAAAGAAAAGCAGGAAGGCAGCACATTTGATCTCCAGACGCCATTAGTTCCATGACACCACTTACACCTTACTGGGGAGGAGGGTTAAATATTTTCCTTGCCTTTCCTTAAACAAGTGGGGTTTCCTTAAACATCATGGGGTGAGTGCACCAGGGAAACATCAGAACAGTGGCAAGAGGAGCCCTGCCAAAGTTTCTTCCTTGATCTGCAGCAATATCACAGAAATTCATCTCCTGCCTGCGGTCCAGAGGCATCCCTGGGCTGGGAATGTGTCTGATGCTCCAGGTAACTCTTATGTAAGAGCTCCCAGCTCCTCCCCACCCCCAGAAAGGGGAGATGGTGCCTGGCAGGTAGGAGATGGCTTCTCAAGTCCAATCCTATGGGAGGAGGAGGAGGAAACCTTCATGAGAGTCACCTGGGCAAAGGGCTGCTGGTGGGGAAAGGAGCAGGGGACTACCCCCCGAGGACTTAATGGATGTGTTGCACTGCTCCATCAGAAGTCACCTCTCTCTGTTCCAGTCATCCCAGCTCCAAAGCGTAGCGTGCTGGAGCCATTCCTGCCCTCTGGCAGTTCTGGTTTTGGGGGAGATATTCCTTCATGCTACCAAGGGGCAGGATTTCCTCTCCCCTTTCTGCCTTTCTTTCTTTCCTAACCCCCTCGCCCTCCCACCCCCGGCCCCTTCTGGGCTCGGCAGTGTTAGGTTAACACTTGGACTCGATGATCTTCGAGATCTTTTCCAACCTAAACGATTCCACGATTGTCTTTGTGAGCATCCGATTTCTGGGTGTCACAAGGATGACAGCACCGAACAGAACACGATGCACGAAAGTTCAATGAACTGCCCTGAAAGGCAATTGAGCAAGCACCTTAAAAAATCCAAATAACACGCCTTGCTCCCCTCTCCCCGTCCAGCTTTTAGCTCCCATCTCGTTTCCGTTCCCCCGTTTGCCAGAGCTGCGGTGATTTCGTGTCCCGTCGGTATTTATTCTCCCCAGGAAGAGAAGGGTGTTGGTGAGGACATTGCTAAACGACTCTCGCTCCAAACAACAAAGCAGAGACTTGGCTTCCCTCGCCTATCGCTGAACTATTTCATAAAAGAGTTTAAAAAATCAAAAGCCAAAAAGCAATAATTTCTGTTGATGCAAAAGGGCAATTCACGTTCTGCCATTGCCGGTCCTTGCTCTCCTCCTCCCTGCTGCCCCACCAGTCCGTCTCCAAAAACCGATGGAAAGCAGCTCCGAAGCAGCTTCCCAGTGCGATGGGAGAGCAGAGATGGGCAGGGGATAGAGGGCATGGGGAGTGGGGAGGGGTCTCGAACTCCAGGGATCACCGTGTTAGCAGCCCACCCGCGGCTCTCCGATGCCACAGCTCTGACCGCCACCTCCATCCCACCGCGACCCCCCGAGCGTTACCCCGAAAACAAAGCCGAAATCCGCTTTGAATAGAGCTAACCGGAGCCGCTTTAACCCCTTCCCATCCCCAAATGGATCTCGCCGGGGCACGGACCACCACGCACCATGTCTAAGAGCACCCAAACCACCCCACAGCCCCGGGGCCAGCCCCGCAGCATCCCACCCCCAGCACAGGGAGCGCTGAGCCCCGGGACCCCCCGGGGGAACCACCGCAAAGATGGCACCGGCAAGGAGGGTGAGGACAAGGAGAGGGATATGGGACGACGCGGTCACTTACCGAGGAGAACCGGGGAGAAAACCCCGAGCCGCCGCGGGGAAGAAACTTTCCGTCCCGAGCTGATGCTGATATCCCCCCCCCCGCCCCCGCCTCCCCTCCCAACCTCGGGCGGGCTATGGCGGCGGGGCCGGGCCAAGCACCGGGCGACCCTTCAGCCCCGATCCCAGCACCGCCGCCACCGCCACCGTCCGCCGCCTCCTCCTCCTCAGGGAGCTGGGCGGGAGCGCTGTCCTCTCGCCATGCCGCATCCTGCCCGCCGTGGGGCTGCCGCTGCCGCCGCCTCTACTCCCTCCCCACCGCCCTCCTCCTCCTTCTTCTTCTTCTTCTTCTTCAGCCCCGGGCCCGGCGGTGCCGCTGCTACCGGTAGTGGCGGTGCCGGAGCCGTTGCTAGGAGACAGGTACGGTGATACAGGGAAATGGCGACGGCATCTTCCCCCCCACCCCCCAACCCCGTGCCGACGGCACCTGCGCCCCTACCGGTAGCCACGCCCACAGGGGATAGACCACGCCCTCATGCCACGCTATAGGCTCGCAGAGGACTAAGCCACGCCCACATGGGAGCAAGCCACGCCCCGGGGGCAAGCGATAGGCTCACATGTCATCAGGCCACGCCCACACAAAGGGCAGACCACGCCCATATAGGAACCAAGCCATGTGATAGGCTCACATAGGTACAGGCCACGCCCACACAAACATGTGATAGGCTCATGTGGTTACAGACCACGCCCACAGAGGACCAGTCCACACCCACAAGGACACTGACCACCCCCATATGGGGGTCAGGCCATGCCCACAAAACACGAGACAGACTCACAGATGCCCACAGAGGAGCAGGCCACGCCTACAATGACAAAAGACCACCCCCCTGATGGGGTCAGGCCACGCCCACAAGGGGGGGACAAAAGATTGACAGGACACGCCCACATTGCTGACAGACCACGCCCACTATGGCCATGGCATGCCACACCCACAAGGGGGGGGTGTCAGGCCACACCCACATAGGACCAGACCATGCCCAAAGGGACACAGATCACACCCATATGGGGTCCAGGTCACACCCACAGGACACACAATTGATAGGACCCCCCCCCAACCAAGGACACAGACCACGTCCATATGGCGTCAGGCCACACCCACAGTAGATTAAGCCACACCCACATAGGCACAGGCCACACCCAGAGGGAAGCGTGATACGCTCACAAATTGACAGGCCATGCTGCCTGCAAGGGATTGGACTAGATGACCTTGAAAGGTCCCTTCCAACCCAACCCAATCCAGGGTTGGAAACCAACCCCCAGGAGCTATCTTTGTCCACATCCCATGAGGTCCTGTCTCCTCTCACCACCTTAATCTTTCCTGGGCTTCACAGCAGCTTGCCCAGGGTCACCTCCAGCTGCCTTTGGAATCTCTCCCCAAAAGGAGACTCCACAGCCTTCAATTAGGACCTCAGTGACAGGAAGCCTCTTGGTCTCCTTTCCACGACAGTCCTAGACACAGCCACTCCCCCTTTGGGTTTTTTTCCCCCTAATTTGCATGAGTTCCTGGGGTGAAAATCAAGAAGCAGGTGAAAAGAGTGTGAAAGAAGACAATGGCAGCTGAGATCCACCAGTGGTGTCACCCAAGGTCTCTGGTTTTCAGCAGAGACCAAGAAGCAATGTTCTCTGCTGAGCTGCCTCCTGTAAACTGATTGCATTAAAGCTATCAGTTGAGGGAGACATAATCTAGTGTGTCCCACCACGCTGCTTCTCTCACTCCTGAGAGAAGGTTCCTGCTGATTGCTTTAGTCCAGTCTTGTTACAGGTCCATCATGAGCTGGAGAGGCAAATCTTGGGCAGATATCTTGGGAAATACAAAAGCCCTCACCCTGTGGCTCAGGTGTGCTCCTGGTACAATCTCCACCATGGTACATCACTTGGTTTCTGGGAGAGGTAGACCTAACCTGCCTGTTTCTGTGGTGGAGTCCTCTCAAAGCTGAGTCTGGGCCAAACCAGATCTCTTCCACCTCTGCTTGACTTCTCCTGTGGGAAGACTGTGTGTAAAACAGCCTGCAAGCAGCTGAGGGGCAAGAAAGGGAAGGTTCATGGTGTCAAACTTTGCTTTTACAGAATCATAGAACCACAGAATTATCAAGGTTGGAAGAGAACTCCAAGATCATCAAGTCCAACCAACAACCTGTCACTGTCATCTAAAACCATGTCCCTAAGGCTAAGCCAAATCCCTAATCCTACATCTATAAGTGTGAAGGATTCAACAGAGCTTGAGAACATTGCCAGCTCATGCATCTTCAGCTCAATTCTGTCCCAGAGCCTCAAGAGTTCCATGGGTCTGGTCTCACCCAGCCTGGATGAGCCCAGTTCTACCCCAGAGCCTCAAGGGTTCCATGGGTCTGGTCTCCCCCAGCTGAGGCTGTGATGTGTCTCTCAGCTCAGCTCAGCTCTCAGAGGCTTGGTTTGAGAACAAAAACACATCCTACAGCTGCACATATGCATTTTCATGTCACCTGCAGTTTGCCTCAGCCACATCTCTCGAGACACACTTCTTTTAGCAGGGACACAACCTTGGGGTTAGGCAACAGGCTCCAGGCCATTTATCCTTGAGAAACCTCTTTCAGAACTGAGCTTGGATCAGGCTCCAGGAACCTGAGGCTTCTGACATTGGGTAATTTGTTTTTGTGCTCAGCCCAGACGATCAGAGAAAACCAAACATAGCACATCTGTTTCCACTGGAGACCTGGATCACATCAATAATGCAGCAGCACCAGGCTCTCCCTGAAAGGCTCCTGTGTTGTAGGAAGAACCAGAGTGATTTTTTTATTATTATTGTTTTATTTTAAAGGGCAAAGAGCTTTTTTTCTCCCCCTATCTGACTCATGTTCTATTTCTGTCCATCTAAGCCATTCTCTTCAGCAACCTTTCCAGACACCAGCCTGCTCCTATTTCCATCACTGATGTTCTGGGGGGATCCTCATATTCACAGCAAAATGGGTTATAGGTGAGGCCAAATCCTGGAAATTAGAGTTCTCTTGCGTGAGAAGCTGCTGAAGATGTTGCTCTGCAGGAGCTCATTTGCTCTCTGTGGTAAGGACCAAGCTGTGTAAGGGGAGAGCTGAATCCCTCCGAGCACACTCCCTTTCCAAGCCTCTCCTGCTTCTCCTTCTTGTTTAACAAATGCATTGGGAGCTGCCAGGAAGCACTGGGGTCATTTTTAGCTGAGAAGGGCTTTTGCCTTCCCAGCAGTGAGATGGTTGCAGAAATTCACCTCTCCTCCTGCTCAGGGATGCTGCTTGCCTGGCTTCATTTGGGGCTGTGTTTGCCTTGACCCTGAGCACTGCTGGCAGTCTCAGCTCCTGCCTCCTGTGTAGAGCAGCAAGTGCCCAGCAAACTGTGGGGAACCTAAGGAATTGCTAGGAATTGTAAAGAGCTTATTGGGCTTCGGTTCTGTTTCTCCTTTCTCTTTCCTTTCTCCTTTGTTTTTCTGAAGTTTCTCCTTTGTTTCTCCTAAGTTTCTCCTTTGATCCTCCTTTCTCCTTTCCTGTACCTTTTTATGTTTCCCTTCCCTTTTCCTTTCCTGTACCCTTTTATTTTTCCCTTTCCCTCTCCTCTCCTCTCCTCTCCCCTCCCCTCCTCTCCTCTCCTCTCCTCTCCTCTCCAATTATCCATATAAAAATCACTAATTTTTAAGCACATATTTGTTTTCATCAGGTTGTTTGAGCATATGGTAGGGGTTAGAAGGGACCTCTGGGAATCACTCAGTCTAACCCCCCTGCTCCAGCAGGGGCACCCACAGCAGCTTGCCCAGGCTCACCTCCAGCTGCCTTGGCAATCTCTCCACACAAGGAGACTCCTCAGCCTCTCTGGGCAGCCTGGGCCAGGGCTCCAACAGCCTCACACCAAACAAGCTTCTCCTCCTGCTCAGCTGCAACCTCCTGGCTTCCAGCTGGTGCCCAGTGCCCAGTAAGCAGAGTCTGGCCCCAGCCTCTTGCCTTCTGTCCTTCAGCTCTTGCTCAGCATTGAGCAGCTCCCCTGTGGGGCTGCTCTTCTCCAGGCTAAGCAGCCAGAGGGCTCTCAGCCTTTCCTCCTGCCACAGATGCTCCAGGTCCCTCAGCATCTTCCTGTGCTCTGCTGGACTCTCTCCAGCAGTTCCTTCTCTCTCTGGAACTGGGGAGCCCACAGCTGTTCCCAGACCTGGAGAATTCACACTGTGCATTGCATCTATCCAGCTTTGATTGACATATGGTAGAATGAGAGGCAACTTTTCTTTTTGTTGTGCAGGGAGCCTGACACTCAATGATCACTGACAGGGAACAGCAATTTGCACCTCTGCTCTCCTTTTAGAACTAATTATAGCAGAGATACACACTGCTGGAACTTTTGCCAGTGTGAAGGAAATCCAGAGCTGTGAAATGTGGTGATGGAAAGGTAATGGGAATGGAAAGGTAAAGGGAATGAAAACCCTCAGGAAAAAGAAGAAGGAACTACTTGTTCATCTCACTTCAGGTCTTATTGACCTTCTCTGTGAATAGACTCTTATTTCTGAGGCATTCTGACACTAACCACTTTATATATATCTGTATTTTTAATAAATAACTATATTCTTAATAAATATCTGTATTTTTAGTTGGCATCTTGCTGGGAGCCAGAGGAGGCTGCAAGTGAAACACTCCTGGGGCAGCTGTGACGTATTGCAGGAGGCCTGTTGGTTGACCATCAGGTCATGAGCCATGCTCAGGGGCAGATGTCACTCACTTGCTTTGAAATGTTCTGTGCATGACTCCTCTGCTGCCTTAAAGAGAAGCAGGAACCACCCAGCCATGTTATTTGCCTTCACTTTTGATCTGCTGATACAAGACAAGTGCAAATAACTGCAAAATCCTGGGCCTGTGAGTTGTGGACACAAACCCACCTGAAGGCCAGTCAAAAGCAGTATTTATTGGAAGGTCAGGCCAGTGGAATGCTTCCCCCAAATAATTGCAATTAATTTTCCTTTTAATGTTGTTTCCCTCCACTGTCCTGGTTGCTCTACAACCCCTGAGATGGAGACAACTCAAAGCCAACCTAAACATCTCCTGGTGCAAGCTGAGGCCATTCCCTCTGGTCTTGTCACCTAGGAGAAGAGCCCAAGCCCCTCCTGGCTCCAGCCTCCTCTCAGGGAGTTGCAGAGAGTGAGAAGGTCTCCCCTGAGCCTCCTCTTCTCCAGCCTAACCAACCCCAGTTCCCTCAGCTGCTCCTCACAACACTTGTGCCCTAGACCCTTCCCCACCTTCCTTGCCCTTCTCTGGATACACTCCAGCACCTCAGTGTCCTTCTGGGAGTGAGGAGCCCAAAACTGACCCCAGGATTGGAGCTGTGGCCTCCCCAGTGCCCAGCCCAGGAGGACAATCCCTGCCCTAGCCCTGCTGCCACCCTAGTGCTGATCCAAACCAGGATGCTGTTGGCTTCTTGGCCACCTGGGCACTCTGCTGCCTCATCTTCAGCTACTGCAGACTAGCATCTCCAGCTCCTTTTCCTGGAGGCAACTTTCCAGCCATTCTACCTCAAACTTGAAGCATTTCAGGGCACTGTTGTGACCCAAGTGCAGGATTCAGCAAGGGCTACAGCCTGTTATATTAATGTTGATTTTCTTAAGACAAGTTCATCAGAGAGGTTGTTTCACCTTCAGGCCTTTAGAAATAGCCCTTTGAGTCAGTGGGAGAGTGCTCATCAATGAGAAATAATGTCAAAATCTATTGGACAGAGGGCTGGAAAATGTTTTTATTGTAAGTGATATTAAAATCACATTTACTTGTATGCCAAAGCACTTCTGTTGTGGGAGGAGAACATTAGAATGTAGCAGTAACATATGGCTCCTGCTCTCTTTGTATTTCTCTTTTTTCCTTCTAGGGCAGTAGGTGCTGGAAAGATTTTTAGCCTTGGTTATTTAAACTTGTAGCTGTTCCAAAATAAGCTTGCTAGCAGCATTTTTGGGACTCCATGCAAAGGATTTGCAATGAGGAGATGGGGCTGCTCATGCCTCTTCTCTGCATTGCTCATTGCAAGTCCTGGCTTCAGAAAGTTGTAGTGATATCATCATCATAGAGATCAGAGAATGGCCCAGGTTGGAAGGGACCTTCAAGATCATCTAGCTCCAACTCCCCTGCCATGGGCAGGGATGCCACTCACTAGACCAGGTTGCCCAGGGCCACATCCAGCCTGGCCTTGAACACTGCCAGGGATGGGGCAGCCACAGCCTCTCTGGGCAACTTGTTCCAGTGCCTCACCACCCTCTGGGTAAAGAATCTCCTTCTAGTTTCCAGTCTAAATCTCCCCTCCTCCAGCTTGTATCCATTCCCCTTTGTCCTGTTGCAGTCTGAGCAGCTGAAAAGTCTCTCCCCTTTTCTCTTGTAATCCCCTTTAGGTACTGCAAGGCTGCAGGAAGGTTCCCCCAAAGCCTTCTGTTCTCCAGGCTGAACAACCCCAACTCCTTCAGCCTGTCCTCACAGGGGAGGTGCTCCACTCCTCTGATCATCATATGCCAAGAGCTCAATAGGAAAGTGCTTAGGGAGGAGTGATGGGCAGTTGCCTCTTCCACGGGAGCTAAGGGGGTCCATGAAGCCCATGGAAGTCCTGGAACTGCTCCACCCAGCCAACCAGTCAAGCAGAAGGAGCCACCATCACATGGAGCAGGAGTAGTTAGCAGATCAGTCTGCAGTTTTAATGATGTCAATATTTCTCCCTGTTTCATGGGGAGGCACCAGCTGCTTCCCAGCATCCCCTCAGGCTGCTCCTCCTCCTACAAAACACACAGAGCCTGTACTAGCTGGGGAAACTCCTGACTGCTCTGGAGAGACTCTGGAACAAAGCAATCAAGGGTAATCAGACTTCTAATTAATGATAAGATGGTTTGCAGCAATCTGCATGAAAGTACAGTCTCTGTCAGGAGAATAACATGATCACAGAGTCACAGAATCCCATGGTAAGGGTGGGGGTTGGAAGGGAGCTCTGGGGATCACCCAGTCCAACCCCCCTGCTCCAGCAGGGGCACCCACAGCAGCTTGCCCAGGCTCACCTCCAGCTGGGCTTGGCAATCTCTCCACACAAGGAGACTCCACAGCCTCTCTGCAAAGCCTGGGCCAGGGCTCCAACACCCTCACACCAAACAAGCTTCTCCTCCTGCTCAGCTGCAACCTCCTGCCTTCCAGCTGGTGCCCAGTGCCCCTTGGGCTGTCCCTGGGCACCACTGAGCAGAGTCTGGCCCCAGCCTCTTGCCTTGTGTCCTTGAACTCTTGCTGAGCCTTGAGCAGCTCCCCTCTGGGGCTGCCCTTCTCCGGGAGAGGAGGATTGGGTTTCTGCAGCTACCTGCTTCCTCCTGCTGATTACAGCAGAACTCTGGGCCCTGGGGGTCAATATTGCAGGTTTTCACATTCCAGGTTTTTCCCTCTGCTTACCTGCACTATTTACATGACTCTTTCAGGAGCATTTTTAAGTGGCATCCATGGAGCCACCAGGAAGTCTCAAGTGAGGAGTTCTCCTTTAAGCAATGTCACAGGTTCCTTCTCTTTCAGGATGCAGATAAGCAAAGTGCTGGATCTCAGGGTCCTCACACGTTTCTTTTGCAGCTCATGTTGCTTTCAACATCACCACATCCACCTAAGGACACACTTCAATGTCTTCATGAGTCTCTCTTTTTCCTTAGGGATCCTCAAGGGAATTCTGCATCTGTCCTGTATCCTTCTGTATTCAGAAATGGAAATGATTCCTGATTAGGAGTTGGAGTGATGGGTGTGCTGGAGTGTAGACAAAACATTTGGAGGGAGGTGGGTGGATAGGACAAAGCCTTCAGAAGAATGGCAGGTTGTTTCCTTTCACTGAGCACCACTTTGGAGACCAGCAGACAACTCCTGAGTGGCAGGACCACACTGCAGGGGTGACTTAGAGAACAAGAAGCAGCTGCAGAACGTTTGGATGTGGAAGGACATGTCCTTGAAGCAGTGTGGTGAGGCTGCTCCTGCTCTTCAGCACAGACAGCAGAATGAGAGGTGCTTTGCAATTGGGGTAAAGGTTTCAGACTCTGCTCTTCAAGCCCTGCTGTCCTCATCCAGTGCTGCTTGGTGGGCAGCATGCCTGAGGGTGGGAAAACCAGGGGGGAGGCCATAGCTAACCATGTGTGTAAGAACACTGCATATCTGTGTTCACAAGCCATGACCTTGGAAGTCTTTCATGAAGAGGTCTGAAGCAGTGATTTTGCTGAGCTGAGATAAGGAAAATACTAAGTGTTAGGGGCAGAAAAAGGATCTGAGGGCTGGAAGCTCTCTGCTGTGAGGCCAGGCTGAGAGAGCTGGGAGTGTTCAGCCTGGAGAAGAGAAGGCTCCAGGGAGACCTTCCTGTGTCCTCTCATTGCTTAAAGGAACCTAGAGAAAAGCTGGGGACAGACCTTATAGCAGGACCTGATGGGACAGGCCAGGGGCTGATGGTTTGAAACTAAATGAGGAGAGGTTGAGACTAGAGACCAGATAGACCCCAACCATTCTATGTTTCTGTGATTCTGTGGTCAGGGATTTACAGAGAAGACTGAAGAGGTTCAGAGCAGAACCAAGCAATGTTTTTGGGTGACTGAGATGCACCATCACCATTCTGAAAGGCTCTTTAGTGCTGTGGTGTTTGGCCATCCCTCTCCAGAACAAATCAGCCAGGACTGATGACCAGAAGCAGCTTCTCTGAGGGAAGTGTTTGGAAGATTTCCTGCTGCTTGCTTGCAGTTTGCCTTGCCTGGCAGCCTCAGCTCCCTTCCCCTTGTCCTCCTCTGCTCTGGCAGTGTTTAATGTTCAGCCTGGGAGTCAAAGAAGGATTGTCCTCTCCAAAGGTACATACATCAGCACTGACTGGAAGAGGAATCCAGAAGGAAACACCAGCTCCTGGTTGCTCTTTCAAGTAGCCTTCTCCTGAAAACACAGACAAGGCAGAAATGAAAGAGAAGCTGGGAGTGGTGATTTTGGTCTGAGCAGAGAGAGGATTCCCTTTTGGCACCTTTTCTCCAAGGAAAAGTTGAAATGGGGTGAGAAGAAAATGGTTCTGCTGCTGTAAACAAGCAGACACTGGGGAAGCAAGAATGACTCCTTTAGGTACTGGTTTCTGCTGAACTGGATTTTGGGGGTAAAAACCTCTTCCTCATCCTTGGTGGTAAATCTTCTGGGCTAAATCTGAAAAGAAAAGGTCCAGCAATGTCCAGGCAATGCTTGCCAGGCCTACAGAATCCTCCTACCTGTATCTCAGCTGGAGGCTGCTACAGAAGGTGCTAGACACTGGGTGGAATTCTGCCAGCCTCTTCTGCAAGACCTTGGACACAGGACACAGGTTCTGTGGCTGAGAAATGGGCCTGGATCTGCTCCACTGGCTGTGGGCTGTCACAGACTGGATGTCAGTGCTGAGCTACTATATGTGATGTCCAGAACACAAGTGTGGTGAGGAGCAGCTGAGGGAACTGGGCTTGGTTAGCCTGGAGAAGAGGAGGCTCAGGGGAGACCTTCTCACTCTCTGCAGCTCCCTGACAGGAGGCTGGAGTCAGGTGCTGAGGGCCATGGTTTAGTGGTGACCTGGCAGTGCTGGTTAACAGTTAGATTTGGTGGTTTTAGAGTTCTCCTCCAACTTAAACAACTGTATGACTCTTACTGCAGCATGTTATCTGCTTTGTTCTCTCTTCCTGATAACTCCTGGCATTTGTTTTGCTCTTCCAGCTGCTGGTGACCACTAACTCAATGGCTTTTCTGGACCTATAGATCATAAGCTGAAGGTCTTGCTCCCAAGTGGTAGTGGCCAGTACAGAGCTGTCATGTTTTATGTGAAGCTGAGATTGGTTTTCCCCATGTGCACCACTTCACATGTAGCTGCACTGAATTTCAGCCATAGATTTATTGTCCACTCACTTGGATCCTTAAGGTAAAATAAAACCCAACCCAAACCAACCTCCTTGTGGTAGTTCTTGTTCTCAGTTCTTTGGGCAGCTGGGTATCACCTGTAGGATGTTCTCTCCCTGCTCAGCCTCTCCTCCAGGGGATAAAACATGAGCATCTTAAACAGCACAAATCCAGGTGGAATTTGGTCAGTGCCTGCACTGAGAACTGATCATAAATCCAAGCTTTGGGGTTGAGTTTTGGAGGCAGTTTTCTTTTCTTACAGAACCACAGAACAGCTCAAGTTGGGAGCCCCCAGGGTCATGGAGTCCAACTCCTGTCCATGCACAGGACAACCCCAAAATCACCCCAGGTGCCAAATGCTGCTGGAGTTCCAGGAGAGTTGGGGCCATGCCTGCAGCCCTGGGGAGCCTGTTGCAGTGCTCCACCACTCTCTGGCTGAAGAGCCCTTTTCTAATGTACTTTGAAGGCTTTCTTTCTCTGATGGCAGCTTGTTAAGAAACCTCTTGGAAATCCAGGTGTAACAACAAGGTCACCTCCATGCTTGTTGACCCCCATCTTGCACCCTAAAGAAGCTGTGCTGACTGCACCCCCTGTGGATAGCAGAGCTCTGCTGAATCCTGCCCCTTCCTGAGCATGGAGCTGATGTTCTGCTCCTGCAAGTGACTCATTTTTGACAGGCAATTGTTTGAGCCAGATTCTCATTTCCAGGCCTGAACAATAGCTCAGGAAGAAGCATTCAGCAGTTCCTGGAAGCTGGCCATGGCAATCTGAGCTGGAGAATTGTCATGTCCAATCCACCAATAAATAGACTTGTTGGGAAGGTCTGGGAGGCACAGTCCACCTGATGGACCTTGCTGAGCACCTACACTGTCTTCAGCAGCCTGGGGGAGTGGTACCAGGGACCCATCCTGACAACTGGCAGGAACCCTGTGTGCTAGACCCCAGCTGGCTCCTTCAGAAACCCAGGGGAGAAGCAACCAGGAGTCTCTTGAGCCCATAGACTCATCAGAGAGATTTGGGCTGGAAGGAACCTTTCCAGGTCACCTAGACCAAGCCCCTGCAGTCAGCAGGGACATCTGCAACTAGAGCAGGTTGCTCACAGCCCCAGACAACCTGAGCTGGGATGGTTGCAGGGATGGGACATCTCCCACCTCTCTGGACAACCTGGGACAGGCTCTCACCACCCTCAGTGGGAAACAATTAGATCTCAACTGAAATAGCAGCAGTTGTGTGGCCAGCAGGACTAGGGCAGGGACTGTCCCTCTGTTCTCAGCCCTGGGGAGGCCACCCCTTGGATCCTGGGCTCAGTTTTGGGCTCTTTTCCTCCTTTAGGATGTGTTCCAAACCTCTTCCTGAAAGATCCCAGCTGGGATTCATTTCCTAACTGGAGGTGATGGGAGGAACAAAGACACCAACTGCCTCTCCTGCCAATACCAATCTTGTAACACAGGCAATCTAATTTAGGGTTCTCCCAGCACCAACCTAGTGATTTACACAACCTAATTAGAAGAGACCTCGTTAGCTGCTGGGTTGCCTGTGCTGGGTTTGAGGCTGAATACATTTCCCTGCCTGTGGGACCTTTGACACCTCACTCAGCTAACACTTGTATTAGATGGCTCTAGTCTCCAGCTCAATGTTCCTCTTAATATGTTCTGCTATGTTGTCTTCCACATCTAATTGTCAACTCAGACACCTTTAATTGCTTTTCTCCTTGATTTTCAACATTGATAAGTAGTCTTTTTTAGGATTGTTTTCTTTCTGACTCTACCACTGGCTGATCTCAGTGAGAAAGGAGATCTTCAAAGCAGAGGAGGCCAGCCACAACATGTCACTTGTAGGAACTTGTTTCCTTGGAAATATTGCAAGTATTCCTCTGAGTGACTACTGTAGGAAGCAGTTCCATTGGAAAATAACCATCTGAGATAATAACTAATGTAACTAGACAGTGGAGAAAAGAGCAAGGAATTCCCTGCCTTAGACTATCTGCTTATTGATCTCTGTTCCCACCCAGATTGTCTATTTCCAGGGCAACATCAACTTCAAATTGTTACTTGGAATAAATATTTTGTCATGCAACTGCTGTGTTTGTAAACAATATGGGAAAAGGAGACACTGTAGCTAATTAGAATCACTGAGTAACAGACTGAGGGCTGGCAGGGACCTCTGGGGATCATCCAGTCCAACCCCCCTGCTCCAGCAGGGTCACCCACAGCAGCTTGCCCAGGCTCACCTCCAGCTGCCTTGGCAATCTCTCCACACAAGGAGACTCCACAGCCTCTCTGCAAAGCCTGGGCCAGGGCTCCAACACCCTCACACCAAACAAGCTTCTCCTCCTGCTCAGCTGCAACCTCCTGGCTTCCAGTTGGTGCCCAGTGCCCCTTGGGCTGGCCCTGGGCACCAGTGAGCAGAGTCTGGCCCCAGCCTCTTGCCTTCTGTCCTTCAGCTCTTGCTCAGCATGCAGCAGCTCCCCTCTGGGGCTGCTCTTCTCCAGGCTCAGCAGCCCCAGGGCTCTCAGCCTTTCCTCCTGCCACAGATGCTGCTTTGCCCTCAGCATCTTCCTGTGCTCTGCTGGCCTCTCTCCAGCAGTTCCTTGTCTCTCTGGAACTGGGGAGCCCAGAG
>VWZX01002374.1:232397-274801 GCA_013399015.1 Galbula dea | reverse complement strand
TGCTGGACTCTCTCCAGCAGTTCCTTGTCTCTCTGGAACTGGGGAGCCCAGAGCTGGACCCAGCACTCCAGAGGTGCCTTCCAGACTATGGCAGAGTGGAGGGCGAGAAGAACCTCCTTTGCCCTGCTGCTCACACTCTTCTGCATGCACCCCAGGAGGCCATTGGCCTTCTTGGCCACGAGGGCACATTGCTGGCTGATGGTGAACTTGTTGTCCACCATCAGTGCCAGGTTCTTCTCCACAGAGCTGCTTTCCAGCAGCTCAACCCCTAACCCCTAGAAATTCCACTCCTTAGTGATGTTTTACCATCCCTGGAGATGTTAAAACCCCATACAGATGTGGCACTTAGGGACATGGGTTAGTGGCATAGGTTGCTGGTTGGGCTTGATGATCTCAGAGGTCTCTTCCAACCTTCATGATTCTGTGATAGACCTTTTATTACAGAGCAAATGACAGCCACCAAACCAAGCCAGCCTGATTTTCACCTTCCTCCTGGATGTAGAGCCTGGGGAGTGCTGAAGCACTGCAGAGGTATTTTTGTCCTGCATCAGTATGTTTACTAGGGTAGTTACTCCTCTCTAATGGCATCAGAGAAACCTCAAAGCTTCTGTAATTCCAGGTGTGAGTGGCTATTTGCAGATGAAGAGCCTCTGGCTCTGCTGTGTTCCACCTTCTGCTAGCCATTACAGGATGCTCCCCATGACCTCCCAGCTTTTCTGCACTGCTCTTTACTTCTGGCAAATGAGGGAGGTCTTCTGGAGCCCTGAGGTTGCCCAATCTATTCACCAAATACCAGGTGAGCACAGTTCTCATTTCACAGCTGAACAACATCAAGGACTAGTCCAAGTGTGCTTTGCACATAGACATCCACAGCAGTCCTAAAACCACAGCAGCAGCAGTGCTGCTATTTATACTGGTGGCAAGAGCCCTGCAGAAAATAACTCCCACCTGGGAGAAAGAGGCTGGAGTAAAACACCTCATTTGTCTGCCTGGTGAAAAGCTCTCAGGCTGAGTTCACAAAAGGATAGTGTTTGTCTTAACAGTGGGAAAACTGAACCTTATGTTCTTCTGAAGGGTGGGAAATGGGCTGGGAGGTTTCCTTCAGCTGTGCAAAGGCAAAAAACACTGAGAAAATGTGATGCACTTGGTTGTGAGGAAAGCTACTGAGGGCTGCAGAAGTGATGTGAGGGCTGGAAACCCTCTGTTGTGAGGCCAGGCTGAGAGAGCTGGGGTTGTTCAGCCTGGAGAAGAGATCAAGGGGCCTAGAAGAAAGCTGGGGACAGACTTTAGCAGGACTTGTTGGGACAGGCCAAGGGCTGGTGGTTTGAAACTAGAAGAGGAGAGATTGTTTCCAGTGAGGCTGGGGAGAGCCTGGCCCAGGTGACCCAGGTTGGTGGCTGATGAGAGTCTTGCTTTTACTGGCCATGGGCTGCAGGTCAGTAGGAATTTGGAGTCATTCAGGACAGCTGAGCTGGATTGGCTCCAGGTGAACCCCAGAGCTTAAGGATCACCCTAAGTATAAAAGGGAAGGTTTGCTGCTGAGGTTCTTGGTGTTGTTTGTGCTTTTGCTGGCTCTGTTGCTTTTCCTTCTCTGGCTTCCTGAGGATTGCATTCCCATTTATTGTGGCTTTACCTGCACCTCTGGGTGAGTATAACTTCATCTATTTTGTGCTGGCATTAGTTTTTGCTGTTTCATTTTATGTAGTTTCATTTTAACCCCTGAGCTTTCTCTCCTTTTCCTTCTTCCCCACTGGGGAGAGGTGTCCTCATGACAAAGAAACTGCTAGAGTTCAGCCCCAGATCCAGGCTGAATGTAGGCAGTGCCTCATCCCTGGAAGCCTTTCAGGTGAGGTTGGATGTGGCTCTGAGGAGTTAAAACTTCTCTCCAGGCTCAGTTAGTAGAATTAATCATTTAAAAAGCTTCTCAAAACTAAGCTTTAAGCCCTTGCTGCTGTGACTGTGTGATTTAATAAGGCTTTCCAGAGGGCTCACCACAGTGGGCCACTGAATGAGCTCACCTCTCCCAGTGTTTGTGGTAGGTTAGTGTTGTCCCCACTGTCTTCTGGTGGGCAAGAAGTTCACCATGAGCCCTTATTTCAGGAGAATCTTTTATTTCTTCCTAATTTTTTTAACTTCAGAAGGTGAGTGGAGTTCAAGAGCTGGTTGCAGTGATAAATAGCACAAGGTAATGGGGTTAGCACCTTGCATTCATGTCAGCTTAAGATAAAATCAATGCTGAGCAAGAGGCTGGGGCCAGACTCTGCTCAGTGGTCCCCAGGGACAGCCCAAGGGGCACTGGGCACAAACTGGCAGCCAGGAGGTTGCAGTTGAGCAGGAGGAGAAGCTTGTTTGGTGTGAGGGTGTTGGAGGCCTGGCCCAGGCTGCCCAGAGAGGCTGAGGAGTCTCCTTGTGTGGAGAGATTGCCAAGGCAGCTGGAGGTGACCCTGGGCAAGCTGCTGTGGGTGCCCCTGTTGGAGCAGGGGGGTTGGACTGGGTGATCCCCAGAGCTCCCTTCCAGACCCTACCGTGCTGGGATTCTGTGTTTTCACCTTGCACAACTCTCCTGTGTAGGTCCTTAAGAGTGGATTTGATGCTACCATCTCCATAATTACCTGAGGGGGCCAAGGGGGCTAAGCCATCAAATCCTTAGCAAATGTTTCTTCTCATAACTGTTAGATTTTCTTAGGGGGCTTTTATGGCTTTAACACCATCACTGGTACCATTTATTTTCTCATAAGTGGCTTTGGATTAGGCTAAGAAGAGGAGTTGAAATGGTAATTGTGTCCCTTTCACACTGAAGACATGTGGCTGCTTTGGCCTGGAGCCCAAGAAGAGCTGAGGGCTGTTCCCTGCTCTTGGCTTTAGCTGTAGAACTCCTCCAGCTCTTTAAACATTTGCCAAAACTCTGAGGATTCTTCTTCTTTCTCTACCTGTTTTGGTGTCTCTGGCTTTTTGATACCTTCTTCTGTGGGTTCCAGTGGCTCTCAACAGTTGAATTCTGGGTTTGGGACTCAGTGAAGTGTGGCTGAAGCAGAAGCTTGGTCAGGATAATTGTCATTAAAACCAGTTGTGGTTTGTCCTGGTTGTTGCAGTTACTGGGTCAAAAGCTTGGCCAGGGAAAATGAAGGTTCCTAAAAAGACTGATTATTATAGATATGTGAAGACAGTTGACTTGTAAATCCAAATGCAGCTCCAGACATCCAGCTTTCCTCCCAGTTGCTGTCAGCCCCTCACTAACTGCTCCCCTGTCATACCTGAGTGACCTATGCTGGTGCCTCCAGAAACCTTATGTAGGACAGGGCAGGTCTGACTGGAGGAAGAGGTCAATTCCTGGAAGTGTTAGGAGGCAGAAGCTTGAGAGAGTCAATGGTTGGTGCCTCAAGTTGAACTGAATTTGAGTGGTAATTTGTTTAGGGAGAAGTGCTGGTTGAATGCTTAGGGTTTAGAAGAGGCCAGTTCATGACAGGGTTGATGCAGAGGTGGAATAAGCTAGTGATAGCTGAGAGAGGAATGGAGCATGGGTAAAGGAACATGTGTGGAAGGCTCCTGGGAAGAGCCCCAGGAGCTCTTGGGATGCTGTTCCTGGTGCCTTTGCAGGAGTGAGGTCTGGAGGAGAAGATGTTAATGAGAAGCAGCTTGCACCTCCCAAACCTGTGCAGTGTTTCCTGGTGCCTCTGCACCTCAGCAGCTGTCAGAAGACCTGACTTGCAGGTGTAGGCAACCCAAGCAAGTGTCAGTGCAAGCACACCACAGGCTTAGCTGTAGGACAGACTAGTGAACATCAGCTCATTGCTGAAGGTAGTGGTGGAGTTTGGGATGAGCCATGAAGCTCATAACTGAGAGGGTCCAAATAACTGGCACTGTAAAGGCTTATAGGAACCCAGGAGAAACCTTGCTGTGCATCATCCACCCCAGAACTTACCTTCTCAGTGGAGCAGAGACTTGCAGTTGGTTTCTCTGAGTCACCACTGTCTATGCTAACTGCCCTAGCTCCTCTGAGGATGCAAATCTCTCAGCTGGAGCAGGTTTCAGCCACAGACTTGGATTGTCAGCATATGGTTCCTTGATGAGTTTCTTGCACAAGGACCTTGCTAAATGCTTTTATTTTCACACTCAGTTAAGTTCTGATTAGCTTACATGCTCAGGCCAAAACTGATGCTTGCTTCCCTCACTAACATAGAATTGTTCAGGTTGTAAAGATCTTTCAGACTGAGTGCAACCACTGACCCAGCACTACCAAGCCCACCACTAAACCATGTCTCCAAGCACCACATCTCCCCTTCTTGAGCACTTTCAGGGATGGTGATGTCCCTGGGAAGCCTCTTTAAATGTCTGATAACATAATATGTTTATTTTCAGTATGTTGCACAATAAAGAGAGGGATCACAATGTCCTTGACATCAAGGACAAGATCCCAGAGGGTGACCTCCTTAATCCTTCACAGACCAAATAAAGAATTCAAGAGCATCTTGCAAAGGTCAGATTTTCAGTTATGTTGCTTGGTCCCAAGTGTGGTAGAGCAAGAAAGCAACACTGGTGGAAGGGTGAAGAGGGAGAAGTTCAGGACAAAGCAGGGAGAGAGTTCAGTCTTTTTTCCTTGGTTATCAGAATGATTTTTCCCTATCTAGAGGTCTGTGACAGATTTTTAGGCACTAAGTCTCCATGCAGATACAGACTTAGAGCTGATAACCTGGGAACACATGGCACTGGCCTAATAACATCCAGGAACCAAGAGACTTCAGGGCAGTGAAAGGGAATCACTGGTAATTCCCATGATCCATGGGGAAGGTGCTGGTGGGGAGGGCATGTCAGAATGGGCAGCCCTCACCCTGCTCCAATTAGCAGTGCTTGGAATTGATCCTAGGAGTTGGAAGTGTTTGCAATTGGTGCCAGGAGTTGTGATTCATGGTCACCCAAGTTCACAGCAGTGGTGGCTTCTTCATTTTAAGGGACCAACAATTGCTTTAAAATGCATGTGACTGATTAATGGAATGAGGAGGTCAATAACTCCTATTTTTGTGGGCTGAGAGAGGTAGGGAGTTGGAAGAGGCAGAGGTCACTGCATGCTGAGCCTCAAAGTCACTTGCTATGCTCAGACATCTCCATACTGCCTACAGTGAGGTCTCTGTGCTGAGTTCCTCTATGGATGGTGCCAGCCAGATTCTTGGCTGGCTGAGGGTTTTATTTTGTCCTCTGTGGATCTCCCTTGTAGTTTTAACCAGGGTGCCTAGAGCCCTGTGTGGATTCCTGCTGCAGAGAGAGATGTGCACCACAGGCAGCTTTGTATTTAGCTGGAGAAGTCTCTTTTGGCAGAGGCTAAGCCACTGGCACTTCATTTGAGCTGCTGCACCCCATGGTGTGTTAAGGGTCTCCTAGGCTCTTGGAATTGTTTCCCCACCGTGTGCATCTGGTGCTCCAGAAAATCAAAGAATAATAGAATGGTTTGGAGTGGGAAGGACATTTAGAGCTCCAGTCCAGCACAGGAGAGACATGGAGCTGGGGGAGCAGGGCCAGAGGAGGCCACAGAAATCATCTGAGGGCTGGAAGCTCTCTGCTGTGAGGCCAGGCTGAGAGAGTTGGGGTTGTTGAGCCTGGAGAAGAGAAGGCTCCAGGGAAACCTTCCTGCAGCCTTGCAGTGCTTCAAGGGGACTGGAAGCAAGCTGGGGACAGACTTTTAAGCAGGACCTGTTGGGACAGGACAAGGGCTGATGGTTTGAAACTAAAAGAGGAGAGATTGAGACTAGAGAGAAGAAACTGCTTATGCTGAGAGTGGTGAGAGCCTGCCCCAGGCTGCCCAGAGAGGTGGGAGATGTCCCATCTCTGGAACCATCCCAGCTCAGGCTGTTTGGGGCTGTGAGCAACCTGCTCTAGTTGCAGATGTCCCTGCTGACTGCAGAGGGGTTGGACTAGATCTTCAGAGGTGCCTTCTGACCCCCACCCTCTCTGATTCTGAGCAGCCTGTCCATGCTGAGAGATGATGATGTGTGGAGGGATGACTGCAACCCAGGGCTCTGTGATTACCCCAGAAGCATGAGTCCTTGTACCTAGGTTTTCACCCTCTTGGCTACAGCAGAAGACACAATCTACCCTCTGAGCCCAGAAGAGTTCCCCTTTCCTCTCTCCTTGTTGTATCTGATCCTTGGGATGGCAAAATCAATGCTGCTAATGCTCTTCAGAAACTGGAAGGTCAGCTGGCTGTCCCGAGGAGCTAGTTAAAAGGCAGCTGGATGTCTGCATCCCTTCAGGTGACTGCAGTGGAGACAGATCTCCAGCTATGCTGATTCTCCTTGGCTAAATGTTGGAACCAGTAGCTTCCTATAGGATATGATTAGTGTGTGCAGACCTATCCTGGCACTGAAACAGCATAAAATTGGAGTAGTTTTATGCCTGCATAACAGCATCAGCCTGAGCTCCTGCTGTGGAGCTTCTATCACAGGCAGAGGTACGTAAGGACCTGTGAATATTCTTCTAGTTTATTCCCTGTGAATATTCTTCTAGTTTATTCCCTGTGACTTCTCATTGAAAGGCTCTTAAATTGTGCAGTGAAATTTGCTTTTGACCAAGGAGCAGCTTTCTCTGCAGTCATCTTCTGGAGAAAGGAAAGCCTCATGCAGAGGAGAGCCTAACCCCTCTCTGTCTCCTGCACCTCCAGACCTCTCTGCTTCACCTCCAGTTTCTCTCCTAGCTAGAAAGGTGGGGTTTTTTTTCCCCCTATTTCTTTAGAGAACACCTACTAGCTTCCTGCAATGCTCAGAGGATCCTTGTCCAAAGAAGGGTTGGAGTTCAAATAGCCTCAGGGTGATCAAATCCATTCTCCTCCTTGGGTGTTGCCTCCTACTCATTCATTTTTGGTCTTTATTGCAATAAGAAGAAAGAATGAAGTAGAGTTCTTTGGACTTTGGAACTTTCCCCTAGTAAAGGAACTTCTCAGTAAGGGATCCAAAAAATAGCTGTGATTCTGGGGTGCACTCCCCTTCTCCAAGCTAACCAACCCCTGTTCCCTCAGCTGCTCCTCACAACACTTGTGCTCTAGACCCTTCCCCACTTTCCTTGCCCTTCTCTGGCCACACTCCAGCATCTCAATGTCCTTCTGGCAGTGAGGAGCCCAAACCTGACCCCAGGATTCAAGGTGTGGCCTCCCCAGTGCATTTATGCTTCAATTAGGGGGGTGGAATCTCATCAAGTCCACAGAGTGATGCCAATTTACAGGAGCAGGGAAGTTTTCCCTGCCTGTTTAGGCATCATCATGCCTGAATGCAAATTCCTCTGTATTTTTAGCAGTCTGTGTTCTAGTTGCTTTATTGCATCCAGTAAATTAAATAAAGCAGTGATGTAAATCAGAGTAATGTGATTCAGGGAGGGCTTGTAGCCTGTTAACTGGCTCTGAAAATAAGAGGCAGTTATGCAAATTTCACACTCTGGAATTAATTACATTGGAGATGAAGAGAACTCTGACCTGTGTTTTACATAAAGTCTTTCCACTTTGTTTTGGGGTCCATGTTAAGGTTTAGGATCCAAATGTGGCTGTCAGCCACCTGACTTATCCTAAGCCACTGTGTTGTCTCAGGCATGGGAATGTGAAGGCAAAAAGGCTTCACTGGAATGAAACAGTAATGCTCCCTTGGTGTGGGTTTAGGTAATGTTGACCTTTCCAGGGTGTAAATAGATTTATCTCCATGCACATTGCAATCTAAAGTGATTGATTCCCAAGCAATTGCCTTGAAAACTGCAGCTCAAGGATGTTGTGGAGAAGCCTGCAGGTAGAGGATGGTCAGCTGGAGCCTGGGAGAGAGATGTGGTCATGAAGCAAGGTGACAGAATCCTGCAGGCTCTGCCCCTAGAGTGTTGATAGCCTGGCAGCTCACTGCTGCTGTGCTGGGTCAGGGTGTTTCTAGGTGGTGGGAGAAGCAATCAGGGCAGATGACTAATAGCACAAGCAAGGTGATAAAGAACTGTGTTTATGTGATGCACATTTATAGGCTGACTGTGTTGGAACCAGGGAGGTGAGATCCTTCCAGAGAGAGAGAGATTCCCATGATGAAAGGCAGAAATAACACACAACCAGGAATCCTTGTCATAATTAATAGCCCAAAACTTATTCCTTAGCAAGCAGATCCCTTGATTCCTGCAGTCCTGAGGCCTTTTTTCCCCCCCTCTCCCTCTGAAAGCAGTCTTAAAACTTGTATAAATGTAGCCTGCATCTCGAGGAGAACAACCTCTGCAGGAGAGGTTCAGCTTCTGCAGGGCTGTTATTGTGGGCTAGGACTGCAAAATGTCACTGAATTTCATTGGCAGGGTCTAAAGTTTCCTTCCCTTAGGAATTCTTGCTGCTTTGAGGGTTTGACAGCAGCTGGGGTCCATGGGCTCTGATGCTCTCTGATAATACATGGCCCTAGGTCTCTCGGATTCCTGTAGATGGGAGGTGAGGGGTGAACTCCCCAGCTGGGGAACACCACCCAACCCTTCCTGGAGAGCTCTGGCAGTCTGTTGAGGTGACAGGGCCACACCAAGTCTGTCTGGTGTTTGATCTTGTGGGGGAAGCAGTATTTGCTCTGAGTTTCTCTAAATGTCAGAGAAGTCAACATCTCAGACATGCCTCTGAGGTCTTCCCAGTGGCACTGGAATAGACAAGCTCATTTCAATCTCCACTGGAAATTCCCCTGTGGAGAGCTTGTTGTGTTTGCTGTGGCTGGAAGTGATGAACCTTGTCTTGAAATCCTTCTGTTGATGCCTTTTGAACCCCTCATCTTGATGTTGGGCTGTGGCAGAGAGGGTGCTCAGAGCCATGCCAGCAGGTTGGGATGAAGGAGAGCTTGGAAGTGTTCAGCTTCTCGTGGTTTTGCCCATGATTTTGGTTCCAGCAGCTCAACTTATGGAAGCTGTGATCCTGATTTGCTTTTAGTGTGAGATCTAGTGGTTAAAAAGAGAGATAAGAGCTATATATTATAAACACTAAGGTAATATAACAATCATAGAACATCCTGAGCTGGAAAGGACCCATAAGGATCAGCAAGTCCAGCTCCTGCCTATGCACCAGACAACCCCAAAGACACATCATGATGAACCATTCCAGCTCAGGTTGTCTGGGGCTCTAACAACCTGCTCAGATGTTCCTGCTGACTGCAGGAGGTTGGACTAGATGACCTGGAAAGGTCCTTTCCAACCCAACCCATGCTGTGATTGTATTATTCCCAAGACTGGTGTCTCTCTGCAGTGCATGCAGCCACTGTCACCACACAGCTTGTGCCCAGGAGAAGGACTCCCTGCATTTGCAAGTCGTCTTATGAAGATAATACTCTTTTTTTTTTTCCCAGCTGCTCCTATTCTTGAGCCTCTCTGGAAAGCTGATGCCTGTATCTTCACACTAGTGTGTGAGCTTGTTTGCACATCTAGTAGCAAAAGGGATTAGGAAAACTGTATTTTATATTAACAAGGATTTTTTTTACAGCTTATGGTTCAAGCTGACATTAGATATTGAAGTACACAGTGTAGATGTGGTGCTGAGGGACATGGGTTAGTGGTGACCTGGCAGTGCTGGTTCATGGTTGGACTTAATGATCTTCAAGGTCTTTTTCCAACCTAAATGAATCTGATCCTGTAGAGAGAGAAACTGTTATGGAGGAGACAGTAGTTGGTGTAAGAAATGCTGCAGGCATCTGAAGGCAGAGAATGCCAGCAAATTGGGCAGCTCTTACCACTGCTGCAGGCACTTCAGAGGGAAAAATGCCTATTTAGACCTTTCTTGTCATGGAGACAGCTCCCAAGGTGCCATGTCCATCAGCTTGGAGAGCCCAAGAGCACAAGTGGCAGCAGAAACTGTTCAGCCACCAAAGTACTGACAGACAATTCCTTGTGCTGACTCAGACCCAGAACAGAGACCCTACAGATGAGGAGGATCTGCTCTCTCCAAGCTGCACTGAACCCCCAGGGTCCCTTCTGAGAAGAAACAAGCCCATGGGCTTCCTTCAAGCCATCCTCCTGAGCAATGTGATGGTGTCACCAGGCAGTTTATAAACATTGACTTAAAATAGATTGATACCAGAGCTTTCTAAATCATACCAGCCTTGGGTACTGTGTCCAAACCTAGGCTGGTTGTTCATTTTCCATCTCATCCAGCACCACTAGTCTGCATCACCACAGACTAGCACCAGCACAGACCTTTCTTCCTGGGAATGGAGTCATTTTTGTGCCAAGGAGCAGGGCTGTAATATGCTCTGCTCCCATCAGCAGAGCTGTGAGGCCAGAGAGAAGACAGATGCCAACGTTGGCACTGCTGCATTTATGGACTGCAGATGCCTTCACTGTCAGGCTGCATGCCAACTTCTTCTAGTTCAGGCTCTGTCCCAGCTTTTAAAGCTCCTTATTCTTGATAGGAATAAAAGAAGAGAACAAAGCAATCCAATCTAGGCAGCAGCTGTCTGTGGTGAGAGTAGGAAGAGCTGGATCCATGGGGAGCATTGCTGATGATCCTGAACTTGCTCTTCAGGCAACTCTAGGCAATACAGACTCAACATCTCCAAGAAGGGCTCTCACTTCCTTAGGGCTTTTCCACTTGGGAAGAAGTTCTCTCAATCACAGAATCATAGACTGGTTTGGGTTAGAAGGGACCTTTTTCAACATATCCAGTCCAACCCTCTGCAGTGAGCAGTGAGCATGGGCATTTTCAGCTAGATTGGGTTTCTGTGGCAGAACCCATAATGTCTACAGGTATTGGGTGTCTAAAGGGAAAGGTTGTTCTGGGAAGTGAGGATGAGTAATGCTGCAAACTTACTCATGTCATCTTTAAAGAACCTTAGGTACTGTCAATGTTTGCATTAGGTCTTGAAAGGCCTCAGCAAGAAAAGCAAAGAAACCTGAAAGGATCTTCTGCTGAAGTCTGGTGAAATGTCTTTATACACTGCACACAATGAACCCTCCCTGTCTGTCACTTGGTGACCTCCTGGTCTGTTTGACAGCTTTGAAACCCCTCCAGGGGTGGTGACTCCACCATTGCCCTGGGCAGCCTGGGCCAGGCCTTCACAACCCTTTGGGGGAAGAAATTGTTCCTCATGGCCAACCTGAACCTTCCCTGGTGCAACTTGAGGCTGTTTCTTCTTCTCCCATCACTTCTTCCTTGGGAGAAGAGCCCAAGCCCCACCTAGCTTCAGCCTCCTTGCAGGGAGTTGAAGAGAGTGAGGTCTCCCCTGAGCCCCTTGTGGAAGTCTGCTGAGAATTAGTTCAATCTCTAAATAAAGGAAGAGGGAGAAGGTCAGGCAGGAAGCAGTTGTACAAGGAAAAGAGCAAAATGAGATCCATCCTCATCCAGAGCACTCCAGCCTAGCTTCTCAGGGCATGATTTATAGCCCCACATAGGATTCTTTACTCCTTTCTTTTTCCAAGGACAATAAATGTCCTAAAGCAGAGATTAAGAACTTGCTAAGCTGTTCAGAGGGAGGTCTGGCCATGGACATGATTGCTAAGCTGCTCCTTTACCTAAATGAACTAACTGAGCAATGATCTGTCAAGATTTAACACTTTTTGGGGGTTGGTTTTACTAGAATCAGATCATTAGGAAAAAATCCAATTATTCTAGAAAGAAAACCAAGTGTCAAATACATTGTCCAGACAAAGAAAGAATGATAAAGGTTAACACCATAATATATCAGCATGAAACTGTCATTAAAACAGCATTTTGGATCTTCTCCTGGCTCTGCTCCCAGCCATTAGGATGATGCACCAATAAAGCCATTTTTAATGGGAAAGGTGGAAGAATCTCTTGCTTTTCCATGGGAGTTCCAAGTGGCTGCAGCATCCTTTCCTTGACAGTTCCAGGATGCTGCTGGGCACCTGCTGGTTGGTTCATTTCAGATGAAATCTGCTTTCTCTCAGTTAGGTTAGGTGAAAAAGGAACAGATACAGATTTCATTCCAGGCCAGAAAATGAAATTCATAATGTGTGAAACATGCATCTCCTTTAAGAAGTGTTTTTATTGTTGTTTATAGAGAGAGAGAGACTATCAGAGTGATTAACAGTTTCAAGGCAATGATGAGAAAATTGCTGGTTTCATTATGCTGCTTAAGTACTAATAATTTTGAGACTGCTACAGCTCTTCTCTAAATCCTTGCCCAAATATTTGCAATATTAGCATCCCATGAATCCCCAAAAGTGATCTTTTTTTTTACCAGGAAAACCCTGAACTGCAGAACTCCTCCATCAGTGTTCTGAGCAAGACAGAGAAAAAGTCAAATTATATCAATGGATGCAAACTAGAGGAGGGGAGATTTAGATTGGATATCAGGAGGAATTTCTTCCCTCTGAGGGTGGGGAGACACTGGAACAGGTTGCCCACAGAGGCTGTGGAAGCCTCATCCATCCCTAGAAGCTTTTAAGGCCAGGCTGGCTGGGGCTGTGGGCAACCTGCTCTAGTGGGAGGTGTCCCTGTCAGGCAGGGGGGTTGGAACTAGATGATCTTTGAGGTCCCTTCCAACTTTGACAGTTCTAGGGTTCTATGTCTGCTATCTGCAGATCTGAAATTCATATCAGCTAGACTATCAAGCTTCCAAAAAAAAAAGCTGGGAGGTAAAAAAAGCCTCTAAAAGTACCATTTTAAACCCAGGGCTGTGTTATTGATTGCTTAGAAGTGCTGTCTTCAAGTCTTAGCAGGGTTCTCCATGTCCTTTTCTTGAAGTACAGATCTTGGCATAGATATAAATGTATAAAAATGCACAGTAAGTTTATTTTTTATACATTTATACATATAAAACTGTATCAAACTGCACAAAAAAGTTTAGCTGCATTTGTGTGTGCAGTTGCTATCATGAACTCGATTATGTTAATTGAAAATGATAACAATGATGGTTGTAGATGATAACTGTGCAGGCAAACAGATTCCCATCTGTATTTACTCATGTCTAGAAAGCAAGTCAGTGTTACTGAACAAACCTAACAGGTGAGAGGACAAGAGGAAACAGCCTCAAGTTGCACCAGGGGAGGTTTAGGTTGAAGATGAGGAACAATTTCTTCCCCAGCAGGGTTGTGAAGGCCTGGCCCAGGCTGCCCAGGGCAGTGGTGGAGTCACCATCATCCCTGGAGGGGTTTCCAAGCCCTGGAGATGTGGTGCTGAGGGCCATGATGACCTGGCAGTGCTGGTTAAACAGTTGGACTTGGTGATCTGAAAGGTCTCTTCCAACCAAGAAGATTCTATGTGTTTTAATAGTCCCTATCAATAGTTTCTCTGATTATTTTGCCCTTGTTAAAGATCCCTTTACACCATTTTGTGTCTGAGCCAAGCTGTACAGTAGAGAACTCTAGGAAGAGGCTGTTATAAATCTCTTTAACTCCCCAAACTTTTTGCATGTGCCTGTTTGTGTGGGCTGAAGCAGGAGACCAATTTCTCACCTGCTCCTGCCATGCAGAGCTGCAGTAGAGCCAGGCTATTATCTTTCTCTGCATTGTCTGTGCTGAAGCTTGCTAGTTTACCTGGAGATAAGTCAAGGACCTTCTAGCTGTGAAGGACTGAGTCACTCCTAGCTATTTCCATAGGAACTTGGAGGGGCAGCTTCTAATTCCTCTAGGAGGGATAAGCTAAGGGAGAAAATACAAGTAAAAACCTCTGCAAGTTGGCAGGGGTTAGATATTCATTAGTATTTATTGGCCTAGGTTATCTAGCAGTGTGCAGCCTGGCTCTGAATCCTTTGCTTTGGATATTAGGAGAAATTTCTTCACTGAAGGGGTTGTCAGGCATTGACCCAGGCTGCCCAGGGCAGTGCTGGAGTCACCATCCTTGCAGGGCTTCCATAAACATGGCTGTGATGTTTGGGGTCATGGTTTAGTGGCATGGTGGTGATGGGTTGATGGTTGGACTTCATGATCTTGCAGATCTCTTCCACCCTTCCTGATTCTCTCATCTATTTGTACCAAGTCATGGCAGATATTTTGATTTCTGGGAGAAATATTCAGTTTATGCTGGAATAATTAGGATTTATATATGTATATCTTTGCCTCCCTTTCTCTCTCCTCTGCTGCTGTGGTGCTCATGCTAATCACTGACACCCCAAGCTAAGGGTTCAGTTTAGTGGCAGCAAGATGCTGCAGACTCCATCTGTAATCAAATCCCTGCTCCCCACTGCTGCTTTCTTCTGAAGTGTGATTTCCACCTTCATTTCCATGTATAATGCAGCTAGGAGCTGAAAATCTTTTATTTACTTGAAGACAAGCTGAGGGTTCAGAAAAAGTTGAAGATTGTCTGCACAAAAGTGTTCTGGGAGTGGCTGAACCTCAGCAGAAATGGAGGGACTTGAGAAGCTTCCAGCAAATCAGTTCTGGCTTCCTTTTGGTGGAAATAATGAAGCATGACAGTACCAGGATGCATTTAGCTGCCCTGGCAAGCCTGCTGCAGGGAATCTCTCCTGCCATCCTTTTGATACTGAGGAATTATTTTCTCCAAGACAAAAATGGGCAAATTAAGAGTTGTGAGGTTCTAAATGGCTGCTACCTGTTGGACAGGACATGAAGCAGACCAAGGGTGCTTCTGATGATGATAATTCAACAGGGGGTTCAAAATGTTTGTCTTCTAGCTAATGGAATTCAGTTATTCCTGAGGATTTCTCTAACTATGACTCAAGGGCTGAAATGAATTTGCTCCCCAGGAGATGGTAAAAGGACATGATAGGTGAAAAGCTGGAAATGAGTTGGCAATATGTGCTCAGAGCCCAGAAGCCAATCCTGTCCTGGACTGCATCCCCAGCAGCATGGCCAGCAGGGCAGGGAGGGGTTTCTGCCTCTGCTCTGCTCAGACCTCAGCTGCAGTGCTGGAGCCAGCTCTGGAGACCTCAGCACAGCACAGACATGGAGCTGGGGGAGCAGGGCCAGAGGAGGTCACAGAGATGGTCCAAGGGCTGGAAGCTCTGTGCTGTGAGGCCAGGCTGAGAGTGTTGGGGTTGTTGAGCCTGGAGAAGAGAAGGCTCCAGGGAGACCTGACTGCAGCCTCCTAGCACTTAAGGGGCCTAGAAGAAAGCTGGGGGCAGACTTTTTAGCAGGACTTGTTGTGATGGTTTGAAGCTAGAAGAGGGAGACTTAGGCTAGAGAAAAGGAAGATGTTGTTTTTCAGAAGGATGGTAAAACTCTGCCCCAGGTTGCTCAGAGAGGTGGGAGATGTCCCACTGCTGTCACCATTGGTGGTTTTGTCACAGGTTCCTGGTGGCTGCAGAGACTTTCTCTTCCATAGGGCTGCTGTGGGACACCTTTAGGAAATGGAGAGCAACAGGAACTTCATTTCCAGTGCTCCTCAGCTAAGCCAATTCCAGTTAATTCTGAACTTGCAATCACACTGGTTTGTTTTTTCCCCCTCTCAATGTTCAGAGGAGAGAGCAGTTCCCCCTCTAGCCTAGTTAATCTCTGTCTTAGCAAAGAGGCAGCTGAGGGATTATTTTCAAGTGATTTGTAAGATGTAAAGCAACTTGTCTTGCAAAATGTGGTGGTTTTCTTCTGTCATCTCAAGAGCACTGTGCTTTGCCTCAGTGACTTTTATCATCGTGGTTGCCCCAGATTCCTGAGACAGCAGTTGAGAGGAATGATTCATGTTCTCTCTCCCTTTAATTTAGGTAACATGATATTTGGCCTTAATTATTCCCTTTAAACATGCTAAAAAAACCCACCCCACCCCACCACTAAAATTCAGACTGGAGTTTGATACAAACTGATCCTGCTCCAGAGCTGAAGCATCTCAAACAAAGCCAGGATTACATCGAGCCTGACCTTTCCCTGGATGATGTCTCCCTGGCCAAAAATGTCTCCTCAGGCTGTGCTGTAGATGCCAAGCCAAAGGATGGGAGCTGTAATTAGAGAGGCTTTAATTGGCAAGATGAATTATCCTTCCATGGAGATCAAAACCTTGAGGAGGGGGTTAAAAATAGCAGGCAAATGTTTGGTGATGTTTCCACCTTATTTCTCCAGGAGCCAAGTCACTTATTGCTTCTTGCTTGTCAGCTCTGCAGCAGCTTGTGGAAACATCCTCATTAGGAGCATTCTCAGGGGAATCATTGGGGCATTGTGAGCTCCTCTTATCCTCTCTGGAACCAGGCAGATATCTGCTAACCCTTTGGAATTTACAGGGACAGTATAATAAAGTTCTCTAAGTCTTATTTATAGGTTGGCTTGGAAAATGCAGGAGAAGGAAATCTGATTTTTGCTGCAAGAGGAGTGTGAGGGGAAAGTGGAGCAGAGAAGGAAATGGTGGCTAATCCTGTGGTGTTATAGGCTGGTTTAATTTCACACCCCTTCCATGTCATTGCTGACTTCATAATGGGGTGGTATCTGGGGTGTCAGGTGTTGGTAGCTGCTCAAGTTGTGTGGTTCTACAGTGACCTGGTCTGAGCTAGAGCAGAACCAATCCTGGGCAGTGATTTCCCTTCCCAGCTAAGGCTCTGCTCAGGGAGGCACTTTCTGAAGGGAACAGCATGTTCTCCCAGCCAGGCTCCCCTGCTATCAGGGGGTGGCCTCATGTTTAGATTGACTGGCATCCAAGGTCACTGCTAACTCCTGTGTCCTATGCTGAGTGCCAGAAAAAGCTGTCAAGGGTGAACACCCCCAACTCCATCAGATTCAAAGCCATAAGCAGCATTATTCTAACAGGGAAAGTCATTGCAGGAAGAAGTTTAGGTGTTTGCCTTGGAGAACAGCAGGGTTGAGACACAGGAGGTAGCAGAATAACAAAAGAGAGGCAAAAATCTTTTCTGCCCATGACTGGAGAGAGCAAAACTGTTGTACTTCCAGGAATGGCTCTTGGAAAGGATCCTGCCCAGGAGGAGACAGGGAAATATTCTGTGGCCAGGGTGCAGTGTTTGGGAGGATAAGTTCTGAAATGCAAGTGAGAAAGGAGGGGGAAAATGTCTTCAAAATGTTTTACAAAGGGATAAAAAACGTTTCTCCACCTCCTGAGGAGAAGGGTGGGTACAACTGAGGCCTAGCTGAGCAGCTCTTGCTGCACGTAGAGAGGTGCCATGGCTTCATGTCTCAGCACAGCTTTGGAAGCCAAAACCTCAGTGTGCTCTGGGAATTACCTGAGAGAGAGAGTAAAAAAAAAAACCAAAATCTGAATTTCTTATTCTGCCTTCACATAGGTCAAGGAGAGAATTTAGACATCTAATCTGCTTTACAATGTCTTTACAATTGCTGGGTCAGAGAATCATAAAATCACAGAATTAGAGTGGTTTTGGCTGGAAGGGACCTGTCAAGGTCATCTAGTCCAACCCCCTGCAGCCAGCAGGGACATCTGCAACTAGAGCAGGTTGCTCACAGCCCCAGGCAACCTGAGCTGGGATGGTTCCAGGGATGGGACATCTCCCACCTCTCTGGACAACCTGGGACAGGCTCTCACCACCCTCAGGGTAAACAATTTCTTCCTTAGACCTCCTGTAAGTCTCCCTCTTTGAGTTTCTCACCTCTCTGGTGGCTGTCAAGGGTAGAAGGAAAACCTTTCCAAGAGAAACCCCTGTCAGGAGGCTGAGACCAAAAGGGGCTCATTATCACTCATCATCACCTCTCTGCACCCTCCTGACAAACAGACAATCAGTTTAGCAGCAATCAAGTGCTGCCAATGGAAGAGCTCCTATTATTTTAAGTCTCCTGTAGAAAAATAATTACTCTGATGCAAAATTGTTCTGCTGCTGTTTTATTTTCTCCCCAAGCCCATCACTCTCCTGCCTCTAATTCCCCAAGTCAATGTCTGTTATTTATAGCCACACTTTCCTCCTGCTGGAAAAGGCTGAGGCTTCAGCATCTATTCAGTGTTTGGTGGAGACTGAAAGGAGGAAGTCAGGAGGTTTTGGAGAGGGATTTGAATGGAAAATGAACTTTCTGTAGTCACTGCATATCATTTCTCTGGGAAGCATTCACAGGATGACAGAATATTAGGAGCTGGAAGGGACCTGGAAAGATCTAGTCCAAGCCCCCTGCCAGAGCAGGATTCCCTTCAGGGTTTCTGCTCAAGGATAAAGGCAACTGAATTCTTTGGGGTTGTCAGGGTTTGGGTTTTATTTTTCCCCTGAAAATTCAGCAATTTTATATTTGTTTTAATTCTCTTATGTTAATTTTGAGGCTTTCTGTCTTGAGACTTTGAGCTGAACTTTTGGGCTAGGTTTTTTGGGCCAGGGTACAAGAGCACATGTAGGTAACTCAATCCAACCAACCTTCTGGAGTGACAAGAGCTCTAGTCTAACTCAACAGGAAAGATCATGGCCAAGAGAGGAATGAAAATTGCCCAGAGAGGCTGTGGAAGCTCCATCCCTGGAAGCTTTGAAGGCCAGGCTGGATGGGGCTGTGGGCAACCTGCTCTAGTGGGAGGTGTCCCTGGCAGGCAGGGGGTTGGAACTAGATGATCTTTGAGGTCCCTTCCACCTCTGACTCTGGTTCTATAATACATGAGGGCAGCAACTCTGCAGGACACCAAGGCCAGTGAAGAAGGAGAGGGAGGAGGAGGTGCTCCAGGCACTGGAGGAGAGACTCCTCTGCAGCCCATGGTGAGGCAGATTGTCCCCTTTGTAGCTCAGGGAGGTCCATGGTGGAGCAGATAAGCACCCACAGCCCACGAAGGACACCATGCTGGCACAGGCAGATGCCCAGAGGAGGCTGTGACCCTGTGAAGGACATCCAACCAGGGTCAACCCACCACAGCCTGAAACAGCATTGCATCATTGAACATTAAAACCCCACAACCTGAAAACCCTATCATAGTTTATTTTCACTTAAACCTTTCTTAACTGCTCTTCAATTGCCTCCATGTCACTTCCACAAGGAATCTGTTAAGTGAAAGAGCCAGTGGTAGCCAGGGACTAGAGTAAAGATCAATATATTTGAAGTGAGATAGTTGAGGACATTATAAATGTCCTTAAAATGCAAAGGGAAGGGAAGCAGTTTCTAGCCTCAGCTGTGGAAAGGTTCTAACACTGAGCTGTTACTATGAAGGGTGAATTCCAGCCTCTTGAGCAGCCCTCTGCCACTGCTCCCTCTGCTTCTGAATGCTTCACCTTCTTGGTGGCAGTGTTCTCTGTCTGATTCTTACCCAAGGGCAATTAAAAACATAGTTAGAGCTAAAACAGTCCTTTTTCCCCCCCCTGAATATAAAGAAATAGCTCACTCCAACCCTTTCCTATTCTAAAAAGATAAGAAACAGTGTCTCATTCTCCAGCAGCCTGAGATAACAGCCATGAGCTGTGAGATTCCATGCAGCAATGCAAGTATCAAATCCTTTCCATTCTTCTGGAGGAAATTAATCTTCCTCTGCCACACTCCTGATCCTGCTTTGCCTTGTGTCTTCAGAGCAGTCAGGACAGACTGGCAGCAGCAGGCTCAGAAATTCCTCTTCTTGCTCTGAGGTTAGTCCAGAATTAAATCAGACAATCTCTGTCCAGGGGAGTCCTTGTTCTTAGACACCATTCTTCAGCACTCCCATAGTGTGATTAAAGCTCCATACAGCTGAGGCTTCAGCAATTTCTCTTCTAATTATCTATTCTTTAATCCTTTTTTACCCCTAGTTAATTCTCCCACCACCTTTTCCAGAGGTTCTTCCATTGCAGTGGGAGATTTGGGGTTTCAATGCCTTGTGCAAGAGGTCAGAGGATGTTTGGAAGAGCTGCTGGCTTAGCTTATCACTGATGAGCTTCAAAGGAGCTGGAATTAATCCCACATCTTTTGCTGGCACAGAACTGTTCCAGCTAACAGACCAGGTAGCCTCCCCCAAAATTCCTCAGATCAGGGCACTTGGGTTTTCTCTCATCTGAGGGGGGATAAAAACCAATCCCAAAATGAATCTTCTGGCAACTGCATTGATCTTGAGAAATCCAAGTTGCACTGATACCAGGTCTTCTGTGCAGACTGTAGAGCATGTCTCCAGTTCTATCTCCATTTCCATCCTCCTCAGGGTGAAGTCCAAGTTCTCACCTTGACCCTTTCCTCTCCACAGCAAGGGGTTTTTGGTGCCTTTCTTGTTTCATGAGGGTTACTTTGTGTTTCCTTCTGCTGGATATCTGTCCTGAAGAGCACAGGCTCATGTTTGTATTCTCCTACTTCCTCACAACTGCTCTGTAGAACCTCATCAGATCTTGCTGAAGTCAAGTATACTCCAGTTCACTTCTGTTATATCCACAGTTCTTGGGGGTTTATCTCTTGGAGATGAATCTGAGTTGATCAGCTTTGGTTTGACACAGCATTAGCCCATGAACCTTATCTCTCTGCTCTGTCATCCAACTCAGCCTCTTCTGGGAGGTAAATTCCTCACTTTCTGCCTTCCCAAGTATTTCTACATCTTCAATAGGAAAAGTAGCTCTGATATAGCCACTTTAAACCCAAACCACTCTGTCATGCCATCAAAGCAACCTTCAGGAGCCCTGGGCACTAATCAAGGATATTTCATGATAGGGATTTGTGTCTAAAGGTTACTGGTGTCATCAGAGCTCTCCTTTAGGAGAGGAAATCACAGAATCATTGTGGTTGGAAAAGTCTTCTGAGATAGTCCAACCATCCAACCAACACTGCTGGGCTAAGCCATGTCCCCAGGCACCACATCTCCATGTTTGTTGAACTCTCTTCCAGGGCTCATGATTCCACCACCTCCCTGTGCAGCCTGGGCCAATGCCTGAGAACCTCTGGGGGAAGAAATTCTTCCTAACATCCAATCTGAACCTTCCCTGGTGCAATTACCATGTCCCAAATTCACTTTGCAGCTCCAGCAGGTGCTTCCCTTGCTCTGGCTTCCACAGCTGGGATTTGCAGAGAGAAAGAGCTAAACTGTGAACTCAGCTATGAGGAGGACATGCTCCCCACCTCTGCCTAGATGCAGTTTCTCTGTCAGCTCACCCACTCACTTCAGGCTTAATTTGACCAATTTTATGCAAAGAAAAAAATATATTGGAATGATTGCACAGTCCTAGCTATCCAGAAGGCAAATCAGCTGGAGGCAGAGCATGGTATGACAGCTTCTGAGATCAGCTCAGCCAGACAAGACATCCCCTGGGACTGCAGGAGTCTGCCACCAGTGATGACACACAACAGTAGAGGTAGTGCTAAGGTAACTCCTACACAATCTCACCATGGCAGGGGTTGGAAGGGAGCTCTGGGGATCACCCAGTCCAACCCCCCTGCTCCAGCAGGGGCACCCACAGCAGCTTGCCCAGGCTCACCTCCAGCTGCCTTGGCAATCTCTCCACACAAGGAGACTCCACAGCCTCTCTGCAAAGCCTGGGCCAGGGCTCCAACACCCTCACACCAAACAAGCTTCTCCTCCTGCTCAGCTGCAACCTCCTGGCTTCCAGTTGGTGCCCAGTGCCCCTTGGGCTGTCCCTGGCCACCACTGAGCAGAGTCTGGCCCCAGCCTCTTGCCTTCTGTCCTTCAGCTCTTGCTTGGCATGGAGCAACTCCCCTCTGGAGCTGCTCTTCTCCAGGCTCAGCAGCCTCAGGGCTCTCAGCCTTTCCTCCTGCCACAGATGCTCCAGTGCCCTCAGCATCCTCCTGTGCTCTGCTGGACTCTCTCCAGCAGTTCCTTCTCTCTCTGGAACTGGGGAGCCCAGAACTGGACCCAAAACTCCAGATGTGGCCTCACTAGTGCAGAGTAGAGGAGGAGGGGAACCTCCTTGACCTGCTGCTCACACTCTTCTTCATGCATCCCAGGAGACCATTGGCCTTCTTGGCCATGAGGGCACATTGCTATCTCATGGTGAACTTGTCCACCAGCAGTGCCAGCTCCTTCTGTGGAGAGCTGCTTTCCAGCAGCTCAACCCCTAACCTGTCCTGCTCCATGAGGTTATTCCTTCCCAGGTGCAGGACCCTGCACTTGACCTTCTCAGACTCAGTTAGGTTCCTTCCATAGGTACTGCCCTGGTTAAGAGCCTGTTGCTGAAAGCACTGAGGGTTTTCCACATGAGCTATTTCAGAATCCTCAGCTGATGGCTCAGGAGATCCAGCAGCCACAGTCACTTGCTTTGCTCTTGGGCTGCAGATTTCCCCATGGAAAAGTCTTAGAAAGAAAGGGTTTGGGGTTTTATTGCTAATATTGTGATGGCTGATGAAAGTTTTGGGTTGTGATCATGATGTCTCATAGCAATTAAAGGCAGAGTAAGGATACATGACTGATGTGCCACAGTAGGCATGTCTCCAGGATAGACATCACATGGGGAGACACAAATCTGCTGTCAACCAGGCTAATTACAGTGCTCTCTGGAAATGACTCTACCTCCATCCTCCAAAGTGCATTACCAGGAGCTAAATAAATAAGATAATGAAATGCTTGTTGCTTAAATGCTATGGTAACTCATTTAGGGGTCAGTCCAGACAAGGTCTGAGCTCTGTCCTACAGCTTATCTCTGCTTGGAAGACCAAAAGTCCAGAGGTTTATTTTTATTCTACAACTCTGTCTGTCCTCACAGCAGGGAGGTTCCAACCTCTGATGATATTTGTGGCCTCTTCTGGCCCTGCTCCCCCAGGTCTATGTCTGTGCTGTGGACTCCAGAGCTGGCCCCAGCACTGCAGCTGAGGTCTCACCAGGGCAGGGCAGAGGCAGAATCCCCTCCCTGCCCTACTGGCCATGCTGCTGGGGATGAGCCCAAGACACAGTTGGCTTTTTGGGTCCTGTCTAGCTTTTCCCCCACCAGTACCACCAAAATCACCCAAGCAGGCAGGAGATAAACACACCAGGGTAGTGCTGTTGGAGACTCCATCACCTTATCCTTTCTGAGAGCCTCAATGCTGCTGTGGGCCTGAAGATAATCCTGCTATTGGGAGAGGGTGAATCAAACATTGACCATTTAATGGAAACTTGGACACCTTCAGGCATGTCCAAGCCCAGGACTGAACCCAGTGCTGGAAAGAGAGGGTTCCCCATGTCATTCCTGCTGTGTGCAGTGTGACAGCTCACTCCTGTTGCTGCCTGTCTAAAGCAGCCTCCTCTTCCCACAAAACAATGCCAACTGCTGCTATGCTTTCTTGGCACATCTCTAGGACTTTTTTTTTGTGTGCCTGATATGGCATTGGGAGTGTTATTTGTGCAAGCTGCCTGTCTAAACTCCAAACACCTTGGCACCCATCCCTCTGCTGGAGCTCCCAGTCCCCAAGTCAGCAGGCTGGGAGCCATCTGCAAGCCCAGCCGTGGAGGTAGGCAGCCAAAACATCCTATGGTGTGTGCTCAGGCAGCCTAGCAGATTGCTGCTGGAGCTCACATCCCTTTCTCTCTCCATTTCAACTTCCTTTCTCCTTTTCAGGAGTATTTGACTGTCTTTCAGTCTCTTCCAGAATACTGATCTCTAAGAAAGCAGCTTGTGTTAGTTGTTTTAAGGCACAGATCTTAGCTTTCCCTAGAGGAAGCTCTTTTCCAAGGCACAAGTTGGACTTGTAAATATTTTTGGCCTCTTGGCCAACATTTTCAGATGGAAAAAGTTCTGCAGTCTTGAAAAAAAACCCATTATCCAGCACTGCCAGGTCACCACTAACCCATGGCCCTCGACACCACATCTCCAGGGCTTGGAAACCCCTCCAGGGATGGTGACTCCACCACTGCCCTGGGCAGCCTGGGCCAGGCCTTCACAACCCTCCTGGGGAAGAAATTGTTCCTCATGGCCAACCCAAACCTCCCCTGGTGCAACTTGAAGCTGTTTCCTCTTGTCCTATCACTTCTTCTTTGGGAGAAGAGCCCAAGCCCCACCTGGCTCCAGCCTCCTCTCAGGGAGTTGCAGAAAGTGAGAAGGTCTCCTCTGAGCCTCCTCTTCTCCAGGCTAACCAAGCCCAGTTTCCTCAGCTGCTCCTCACAACACTTGTGCTGTAGCCCTGCAGGACACCCAAGCTCTGTTAGATGTGGAATTGCTTTCCCTCTGCAGGCTAAACCTAATTCTGGCCTCATCTGCCTTGGAGATGCTTAGAGAGGATTAGGTCTTGCCCCAGCAGCCTGACCTCCTTCTCCCAGGGTATTGCAGGAACCCTTTGGACCCACAGCAAAGTCTCAGTTGTTTCTTTCATTTCTAGGCCAAGCTGGCTTTGTGTGGCATGAGTTCCTCAGGCTGACTGGACCCAAACTGGTTGAGAAAGTCTCTTAGCTGGCTTTTCTCTTGAATTTTGTATACCCTCCATCCTCAGGCATCAGGACACAGACTTTATTTGATTCAAGAAAGCATTCTGAAAGCTGCCTCAGTCTCTTCAAATTCTTTGCAAGGACTTTTTCTCACCCAGTTATTTTTGTCACTGATGTGTGCTGTTTTATTCTGCACACTTGAGGCCTTCTTGCAGACAGGAGACAGAGAGAGGCAGCACTTCTGTTACACATGAAATAATTACTGTATTCTTCAGGCTATTGATTGCTCTGTTCCTTATTCATGCTCAGCATGGATTTTGCTTTGTATCTGGAATTGCACAGTCAACAGAGGTCTCCATTTTATTGACTGCCAGGATGTATAAGATCACTGCAAGATGAATGTAAAATCCTATAAAGTCTAGGAACAGTTATTTCCTCTCCCCTCATCCCTCACACATGTCACACTGCCTGGCTCTGTTTCTACTAAAATGAGTTTGCCCTTTGCTGTAACATCTTTCTGATGCCTAAAGATGCTTTGGTAGGCAAGATTTGGGCACTGGTCTCTGTTCCTAGAGCTTGGGCCAGTGAGAAACCCACATGGCATTGCAGGGAACTGAACATGGAATCTGTTGGCCACAGGTGGTCTTGCCATGAAAACCTGCTGCAGGATGTCATTGTGCTGTTGATTAAAGAAGCTTTTCCTCAACCTCAGCAGGGCTGCCATAGCTTTGGGATGGAGGCAGAATTAGCCTGTGGTTATGAGGCAACTTCTCCTCCTCCTCATTCAGATGTAAATGTAGAAAACCTCCTCATTATGTTTTTATGGAAGGATCTAAAATAATTGACTTTTTTTTTTAATATAAAGCTCTTAGCTTTTGGCTCTCAGTGAAATTTTTATATCAACATTAACAGGAACTAAAACACAAAATAGAATAAATGTGTTTTGGCAATACAGACTGTTAGCTAAGAAAGGCTGAGAGAGCTCCATGCTGAGCAAGAGCTGAAGGACAGAAGGCAAGAGGCTGGGGCCAGACTCTGCTCAGTGGTGGCCAGGGACAGCCCAAGGGGCACTGGGCACCAGCTGGAAGGCAGGAGGTTGCAGCTGAGCAGGAGGAGAAGCTTGTTTGGTGTGAGGGTGTTGGAGCCCTGGCCCAGGCTGCCCAGAGAGGTTGTGGAGTCTCCTTGTGTGGAGAGATTGCCAAGGCAGCTGGAGGTGACCCTTGGGCAAGCTGCTGTGGGTGCCCCTGCTGGAGCAGGGGGGTTGGACTGGGTGATTCCCCAGAGGTCCCTTCCAGCCCCAACCATGCTGGCATTCTGTAGGTTCTCAGTTATTACATAGGGCTGATATTCCACCACCTTAAAGTCACTGAGCAAGACCATGTGTTGGACAAAGAAACCCTTTCCTTCTGTATATATTAGCAGTCCCACTTTTATTAGTTAGCTGCCTTGTTTTTCCATCAAGCTTCCTAACTTCCAGGATCTCAAACAACCAACAGTGTTCTCTTCTCTCTACAGGTTTCTCCTGGCTGC
This sequence comes from Galbula dea, assembly GCA_013399015.1. Taxonomy (NCBI): domain Eukaryota; kingdom Metazoa; phylum Chordata; class Aves; order Piciformes; family Galbulidae; genus Galbula; species Galbula dea. The sequence continues at coordinate 249,240 of VWZX01002374.1, read as the reverse complement.
AAGAACAGAGCAGCAGAGAGACACAAACACCTCCTATGCCAGCCTCTTCCTTCTCCATCTCCATGGTACAGATCCTTGGTAAGTGCATGTTAAGAAAGGTTTATTCATGGTGCATATCCTTGTGAGTGTTGTCACTGTTTCTATGATGCTATTCAGAATTGATGGCTTCAGGGAATGCTCTTATCCAGTGGAAGTCACTTGCAGCTGATGCCTCAGCTGCTGCCTCATCCCTGCCAGGCAGTTGCTTGGTTTCTCTGAGGTCTTTGAGAGATGAGAAGTTCTTGTTGCAGTAGTTTAAGGCATGCTCATGTCCTGCTGTCACCTAGGCTGTTCTGCTGGAGGATGCCACCTCCAGAATGGTTTGCACTTTGTAGACAACCAGTCCCTTTCACTTCTTGCCTGGAGTTTTGCTCAGAGTTGGTTTTGGTGGAAAATCAGGCTGAGATGCTGGACTCCTTGCTAGAGGGGGAGAAGTGTAAGTAGCTCCTTCAGGGTTCAGCTTCTCCAAAGCAAGAACCCTTTGGACTTAGCCACAGCAACTTGAGATTGAAGGTGCTTTGAAATCTAGCTTTGTGATCCACAGGATTGTTTTGGTTGGAAGAGACCTTTCAGATCAAGAGATGACTGCAGCTTCACATCTCCTGCTGCTAACTCACCAAAACTGTCCCTCTGGAGATTAGCTGGGCTTCCCTCAAGCCCCCTCACCTTGGGCTACACTCTACAGGGCTCTTCACAAAGTGGCTGACCATGCCACAGAGGATTTGGAACTAGAGGATCTTTAAGGTTCCTTCCAACCCAAACCTTGTTATGATGCTGTGGCTTCAGGCTGTGGGGGTATTTGGAGACAGTTGGTGGCTAAAAGGGCTCAGGAACCTCATTCAGTGCTCACAGCAGTTTTATCAAGAGAGGAGACCATATGCAAGGCTGCAATGGGCCCTTCAGGTTCCTCCAAGGCTGAACTGCTGATGCCTAGAGATGTGTAAGATCCTGGACCCACAGGCACTGACAGGAGTGTGGTCTCTCAGGGGTCTGTAGCTTAGAAACTTCTGAACTGAAGAAAGTTCTGGACCTAGACCATACATGTTGAATGATGTTCTTGACCTGCTTTTGGAGCCCCTGGAAACTCTTGCTCTCTGCTTTCTTCCCTGGCAATGAATGCTCTACTTGAAGAGTGTGCTCTTTGGAGAATGAACCTCCTAGCAGCTGATTTCTCCTGGTGGCTCTCTGTTGGGTCATGAGAAGCATTGTCACTCTCTGCTTTTGTTCTCCCAGCTACTTGTTACAGCTTAAACACCTGTCATAGTCCACTTCAGTTATGTTTTTCAAGGCTGAAGAATCCTACTCTGTGCAGTCTCTCTCCACATGGTCCTCTTGCTTTGTAAGCCTCCTCTTGACTCCTCTGCCTGTGTATTGTTCTTTGCTCTGATGGGGTAGGGTGTGGGGCATACAGAAGTGGTTCCAGATGAAGTTCCACCAGCAGTTCACAGTGTCATAGTCATGTTTTCTCTTCTTCCCTTGCTCTCTGTTCTGACTTTAATAGGTTTGTGGTTTTGTCATTACTTAGTGCTGATCTGATACTTTGAAATGCTGAAGTTAGTCCCAAGTTTCTCCTCTGAGGAGCAGCAGCTAAACAGGAGACTGTCAGTGTGTGGTTAAAATTACTCTTCCAGGTGTGCAATGCTTTATGCTCATCATAAACAAACATCACCCCTAGAGAATTGCTCAGGTACCCAGTGATTGAGAGCACAAGTGTGGTGAGGAGCAGCTGAGGGAACTGGGCTTGGTTAGCCTGGAGAAGAGGAGGCTCAGGGGGAAACCTTCTCACTCTCTGCAGCTCCCTGAGAGGAAGCTGGAGCCAGAGGGGGCTTGAGCTCTTCTCCCAAGGAAGAAGTGATAGGGCAAGAGGAAACAGCCTCATGTTGTTTCAGGGGAGGTTTGGGTTGGAGATGAGGAACAATTTCTTCCCCAGGAAGGTTGTGAAGACCTGGCCCAGGCTGCCCAGGGCAGTGGTGGAGTCACCATCCCTGGAGGGGTTTCCAAGCCCTGGAGGTGTGGTGCTGAGGGCCATGGGTTAGTGGTGACCTGGCAGTGCTGGGTAAGGGTTGGGCTTGATGAACATTTTCTTGACCTCACCTGACACTTAATGGTTTTCTTTTAAGGTAGCAGCTGTGGACAAACATTAATCTGGTCATCGCTTTGCTACCTCTAAGAACATAAATATTAATTTTACACACCAGTGGAGCCACTTTGTTTTATATTTTGCTGCCTAAAATCTCCCTGAGAACCAATGATGAAAGGATTTTTGTTAGGCTTTTGAAGCACTGAAGATGCCTTAATGTTTGCAAGAGATCTGTAGCTGCTTGGAGATTTCAAGCTGAGATTTCCCCTCCCCAACAGATGAAGGAAATAGTCTGATTAAAAAAACCCCAAATTCTTTTTTATTTAAGCAATCTAATCATTATTATACTCCATGCTGGAAAGGTCAAGGGAGTGCTCAGGAATCCTTGTGCTATCTGCTTGAAATGAAGTCTTAGCAGCTTATGAAGTTACTTTCAAAGTAATTTCCATGCAGCATGGCAATGATGACAAAAATCAGACATTCAGAACTCATCTAAAGATTTGTGTTTCATCTTCTGTGTTGTATTTATCTGTGGGGATACATGAGTTCAGATCCCAGGAACTTGTCTTGCCTGTGGCTATTTCACTTGGGGATCATAGAACCCCAGAACTGTCAGAGCTGGAAGGGACCTCAAAGATCATCTAGTTCCAACCCCCCTGCCTGCCAGGGACACCTCCCCGCTAGAGCAGGTTGCCCACAACCCCCAGCCAGCCTGGCCTTAAAAGCTTCCAGGGATGGAGCTTCCACAGCTTCTCTGGGCAACCTGTTCCAGTGTCTCCCCACCCTCACAGTGAAGAACTTCTTCCTAATGTCCAATCTCAATCTCCCTTCCTCTAGTTTGCATCCACTCCCCCTAGTCCTATCACTCCCTGACCTCCTAAAAAGTCCCTCCCCAGCTTTCTTGTAGCCTCCTTCAGATCCTGGAAGGCCACCAGAAGGTCTCCTGGGAGCCTTCTCCTCTGCAGACTGAACAACCCCAACTCTCTCAGCCTGTCCTTGTATCAGAGGTGCTCCAGCCCTCTGATCATTCTCCTGCCCCTTCTCTGGCCTTGCTCCAGCACCCCCATATCCCTCTTGGAATAGGGGCTCCAGACCTGGACACACTATTCCAGGTGGGGTTTTCTCTGGCTCTCACTGAACTTACCACTTCAGACACAGGCACTGGGGTCAATGTAGGTGTCCTCACTGTTTACCAGCACAGTTTGGACCTCTGGGTCAGCTGGCACATCCCAGGGAACCTCTGGGGCATAGGAGAGAGGAAGGAATGTTCTCCATAGAATCCCAGACTGGTTTGGATTGGAAGAGACCTTTCATGGTCATCTAGTCCAACCCCTATCTGCAACAAGAGCAGGTTGCTCAGAACCCCAAAGAACCTGACCTGGGGTGGTTCCAGGGGAACCATTCCATGGCTTTTATGGAAGGATTTGGTTTCTAAATAAAACTGAGTCTCATTGTACCTCCCTTTTGCTCTTTCTAACCTGGGGAAGGGTGAGGTTGGGCTGATGGAAAATGGTGCTGTTCTATTATTCCCCCAAAAATGGTTGCTTCAGAAGCATCTGGGGTTTCTTTCCTCCCCTTTTCCTTCTTTCCCCTTTCTGTGCTATTAATTTGCAGCAGGTTTTTCAGTGTCAGTGCTGGAAGCCTGGGACAATCCTGTTTTTAGCCCTGAACCATTCATTTCTTTAACTAGCTCTTCTAGGATGTGCTGCCCTTGCTTCTGTGTGTTAATTAACGATATGCTAATTAGCAGTAGCACACTTTCCATCCTTTATTCTTTTGGAGAAGGCACATTCTCATCCTTTCTCGTTTACTTCTCTCCAAGTAGCCTCCAGAAATGCTGGGAAGCTGCTGCAGGATCATTTAAAAGCAAGTAAAAGACCTTAAAAAACCCCAGCCAAAATAATAAAGAACTGTGGCTGCAAGGAGTTAAATTAAAGATTAGAGCTGGGGGGAAATAGCAGCTCTTTGGTAGTCAAGGTGTGAGCATTTTCCATGTGCTTTGCATCCCATTTTTGGGCTGTTTGAGGATTACCTGTTTTTTTTTCTTGAAGCCATCTGCTGGTGGCTTTTAACTCTTTAACAGGTTCACAGCTGCTGCAGTTTCTCCTTTTTCTCTTCACAGCAAGACAAACAAAGAGTTTAATCATTTTTATGACTCTTAGTTATAAGGAAAACCTCCATCTTTTCTTTCATGAGCTAAAGAGTTTGGGGGCATTTCCCCCTACACTGAGGCAATTATTGGATAAATCTCATTTTATTTAACCCCCCAGTGGAGTTTAATGCTGGCACTTTGTTGATTTGTTTTCTGCCTAAAGCAAAGCTATCAAACATCTTGCTCTCTTTTGTACCAGACCTTTTCCAAGTACAACTTGCCACAAGGTTGTTTTTCCCCCCTAAATGGCATCCAAATCCCAAACCTTAATTCTTAAGGTCCAAATGTACAAAGGAGGAGAAAGCAGCCAGAGGTTGTGGGTTTGGGTTGTCTGCTGGGGAACAGATCTGTCTTTCTGTAGACTTTCTCCTCAGAGGAAAGAACCCTCAGGGAGTTGGGACTTTGCCTAACACAGAAGGGATCCAGGACTGACAGCAAAAGCTCTAACTGGTGCCAAGGGAGTAGAAAGTTGGAGATGAAGTGAGAGAAAAGCAGGTGAGAAGCATATGGAGAAGGGAAAGATAATATCCCTGTAGCTCAGAGGGAACTGGAAGCCCTCTGCTGTGAGGCCAGGCTGAGAGATTTGGGGTGGTTCAGCATGGAGAAGAGAAGGCTCTGAGGAGACCTTCTTGTGGCCTTTCAGTGCTTAAAAGGGGCCAGAAGAAAGCTGGGGGGAGAGAATTTTTAGCAGGTGCTGTTGGGACAGGAGCAGGGCTGATGGCTTGAAACTAAAAGAGGAGATTGAAACTAAAGAGAAGGAAGAAATGTTTTGAGCTGAGGGTGGTGAGAGCCTGTCCCAGGTTGCCCAGAGAGGTGGGAGATGTCCCATCCCTGGAACCATCCCAGCTCAGGCTGTCTGGGGCTGTGAGCAACCTGCTCTAGTTGCAGATGTCCCTGCTGGCTGCAGGGGCTTGGACTTACATGACCTGGAAAGGTTTCTTCCCACCCAAACCAATCCCTGACACTATGAATTGAGGTGTCAGCTCTTGGTGGACAAAATGCATGCATAGTGTGATGGCTCAGAGCTACTGGAAGCCTTGCAGAAGCCTCAGGTGAGGATAAATGGTACTGGTTTATGTCAGAGATGATCACAAGTGGTTCTGACTTCTGAAGGCTCAGATGTTTGGATCCTTGCAGAGTTGGTCAGGTAAATGAGAAGAATCACTGCTGAATATGCTGAGTAGGGCTGAAGGGAAGCCTTCTCCTCCAGAAAACTTGAGTGCCACCTAAATTCTTCTTTAGAAATAAGATAACCCTTGAACCTCAACAACTCTGTTCCCAGCTACCAGCTCCAGAGATGGTAAAAGCTATCCTATGAAGGAACAAGTAACATTGACTCTATCTCTGACACACTTGCTTCCTCTCCAGCATCACCTGTTGCTAGGCTGGTAGGGACCAACTGTCCCAGTTACTGAATTGGATTCATTTGGGAGACAAACCCAAGGTTCAGGTAATGGAATCATGGAGTTACAGAATCATTTTGGTTCAAAAAGACCTTAAAGACCACAAAGTCCAACTGTTAACCCAACATTGCCAGCTCACCACTAACCCATGGCCCTCAGCACCACAGCTCCAGGGCTTTGAAACCCCTCCAGGGATGGTGACTCCACCACTGCCCTGGGCAGCCTGGGGCTTTTGGGGAAGAAATTGTTCCTCATGTCCAACCTAACCCTACCCTGAGGCAACTTGAGGCCATTTATTAAGAGTATAATAAACCATCAGTGTTATGTTTCTGTATTACTTTGTCATCCAAGATTTGGGGTTGACTTTAAGGTAAATTCAGTATATTCCTGAGGAGTTGTCTGAGATATTTGCTGCTTGTGCAATATTCCCAGCTAAAACAAAAAAAATACAGCTTTTCTCAGAGGGAATGCCTTGGAGCAACCTTTGTTAATGTTCATTTGGAGGCTGGCAGTAGAAGTCAGGCATTAATCTGGTGCATGGAGTTCAGATCAATCAGTTCTGCCAAAAACTGTAAATTGGTCCTGATGAGAAAAGCTTCCTCCTCCTGAAATCAGAGCCCAGCAGCTCACCTGCTGAGAACAAAAGCTTAATCCTCATTGTTTCTTTGTTTGTGTCCTTTAAAGCAAGAGATTCGAGTTTTCCACATCTCAGATTTCATTTTAGGGACAAAAAAAAATGGGAAGAAGCTTAATTTAATGTTTTTATTTGCATTTTTTTTTGTATGAAACCTAAAAATCTACCCTAGACATGTCCACAGATCAGTTGGCTTCTCTCTCTAGAGCTGCATCTCTTTGTAGGCAGCCCTTGCTACCATTGCTTGGAGAAGATAAAGTGAGGCAGAGGAGAAGACAAATAAGGCAGCCCTTGCTTCATTCAATCTATTTTAACTTCTTTCATGGGAGAGCTGTTGGACACTAATCGTCTGACAGATACCAGCTGGGGCATGTGGAGGTGACCATCAGTAACTGTCACAGCACATCCTGAAGCTGCCTTGAGCAGTGCAGGCTGAGCCCTGCAGAGGTCACCTGGGGGAAGAGGATGCTGCTGGAGAGCACAACAGGGAGATAAAAGAGTGCAAGTGCTTAAGGATGATGTTCAGCTCCAGAAGAACATGAGTTTGTCATGCTGGGTTAGGTTCATTTAGTGCTTCAAGGGACAAAGGAATTGTCTTGTCTCTATTGCCTAGAGGATCTGAATGAAGGCTGAGAAAAGATCACTTAGGTATCAACAGGGCAAAACATAGACCTCTAAGTGATGTGAGAGGATGAGGAGACTTCTACCTAACCCAATCAGCTCCTTGAGGAGCTAAGCTGCTTCTTGGAAAGCTCCTTCTGGGGCTGAAGCTCATCTGTCCTGCAGCTGAGGTGACAGGCTAAGGACACTTGCTGAATTTTAGGGACTCTAGTCAGTGGAGATGGATTGAAACAGGCTTCAAAGCAGGCAAAGGGTGAATGGTGCTTCCCTTCCAAGGGAAACCAAGGTCACCAACCTGGCTGAGGGATCCTTCTCATGTCTGACCATGTAGACTTCCTATATTGGATGTCCTGTGACCCCAAGAGTCCTGGATTAGTTGGCAAGATGGTTACAGATGTCCATGCCCATTGGACTAGCTGACCTTTAAAAGTCCCTTCCATCTCAAGCCATTCTGTGATCCTCTGACTCCATGATGCCTCTGAATTGTTTCTGGCTCTGGCTGCAGCTGCTGATGCAGCACCAGAGCCAAAGGGTGGTGCTCATAGCTTCCCCCCAGCAGCCTTGGGGATGCCTCCCATCTTCCTGGCCTCTCTCACCCAGGCAGGAGGAACAGATTCAGAGGAATAGTTCCCAAGTTGTTTTCAGGCATCCTTAACTTTCACCTTGTATCCTGGGTTTGCTCCAATGTACTGGCTGAGTCTGCACTGCCCTGCAGCCCCACGGCATGGGCACAGGCATAGATGGAGTGAGAAACATTGGCTTTGTGGCATGGAGATTGGAGTATCCAAGCAAGGATGCTGTGTGCCTTGGTTTCTGGAGCTGTGTGGTCAACCTACACTCAAAAGTTATTGAATAAAAGCAGGAGTCCTGCAGCAGAATCACAGATGGGTAGGGGTTGGAAGGGACCTCTGGGGATCACCCAGTCCAACCCCCCTGCTCCAGCAGGGGCACCCACAGCAGCTTGCCCAGGGTCACCTCCAGGACAAGAGCTGAAGGTTTGAAACTAAAAAGAGAGATTTAGACTAGAGAGAAAGCAGAAATGTTTCACTCTGAGGTTGGTGAGAGCCTGTCCCAGGCTGCCCAGAGAGGTGGGAGATGTCCCATGCCTGGAAGTGGTAGATGGGACTTAGAGCAATCTAATTTCCTTCTTGCTAATTGAGGGGAGGAACAAAAACTGCAGACACCTCCTGTTAGCTGCCACTCTTGGACCTCAGGAACCATTGTTTTCTCAAACACATTTATTTCTTAATCACCAGGTTCCAGGGTTGCCATGAACCAGCAGGAGATGCCAGGCTAATTTCAGCTGAACTTTGCTAGGAGTTGACAGATATGTGGAAATCCAGCCTGTGGTCACTCCATTAGATGAGGAACTGTTCCTAACCTTTTGATACTGCTCCACTGAGAGCAGCTAAATAGAGCAGAGAAGCACATTTGGGCAGGACAAAGCTCTCATCTCAGTGCCACCTTCTTATTGCTTTCCTTCTCTGTACAAGACACTGGAGCTCCTTTATTAACTCCAAGAAAAAGAGAGGTTTCTTTATGTCCTGGCCCCAGGAGCAGCAGGAGCATCTGCAATTGTTAGGGTGTTCTCTGCACTAGGAGATGACTTCAGCTGAGGCTTTGAATGCTCAGCACCTCTCAGATCCAAGCCATTAGCATTATCTCCCTCATAGGGATGTGGACTTATTACTCCTCCACGACGTGAGATGCTGTTGAGGTTAGCAGCCCTGCTAGCTCTTTCCAGCTTTATGGTCAGGAGGAGAGTGACACCAATATGTGTTTGCAGCCCAGATGAAGTGTGTGCTTGAAGAGAGCTATGTAAGGCAAGGTAACAACTGTCCTAGGTGGCCACCTCCTGCCCCACAAGCTGCCTACATTGCCCTGTCAGTGGTGGCTCCTCTCCTGTGTTGTGTTCCCAAGAGATCTGAGAGGTCAGGTTGATAAGTGGCATTCCTTGGGGGCTGCTGTTGAGACCAGCAGTGTTTAACCTCTTTGTCAGTGACCTGGACCATGGGATTGAGTGCACCCTCAGCAAGGTTGCAGATGACACCAAGCTGAGTGATGTAGCTGACATGCTTGAGGGTCAAGATGTAACTCAGAAGAACCTGAAGAAGTTTGAGGGGTGGCCTCAAGGAAACTTCATGAAGTTCAATAAGACCAAGTGTGAGGTCTTGCAGAAACCAACCCTGTCCTGGGCTCATCCCCAGAAGCATGGCCAGCAGGGTAGGGAGGGGATTCTGCCTCTGCTCTGCTCTGGGGAGACCTCAGCTGCAGTGCTGGGGCCAGCTCTGGAGTCCTCAGCACAGCAGAGACATGGAGCTGGGGGAGCAGGGCCAGAGGAGGCCACAGAAATGACCTGTGGATCCAGAATGTGACACTAGACTTAAGAGGGTGGCTGTCAAATCCACATGGTCTTGTTCTGTGCTGTAAGGTGACTATGGAGGTGTGGGGTGCAGTTTGGAGGAGACTTTCACACATTCCCATTTGTATTTTCTTTGTTCACTTCTGTTTCCTCCCAGTCTCAGAAAGCAACAGAAAAATCATCTTGAGATGACTTTGTTTCTCTGCTAAAAAAGATCCATGTTCCCTTAAGATCATGGCAGGCTTTATCTTTGCCAGCAGAAAACATCTCATACTACTTCCATAGTTGCCTAATTTGGAGCTACCCAAGCCCCAGTCAAAGAACTGGAGGGAAGTGAAGTGACCTAGGGTAGTGCAGAATGGAGATGAAGTGAGGAAACAAACAGGAATGCTGTTAAATAAGAGATGAAACTCTGTTTCAAGTGCAAGCCAAGAGTGAGGTCTCCCCTGAGCCTCCTCTTCTCCAGCCTAACCAAGCCCAGTTCCCTCAGCTGCTCCCCATAAGATGTGTGTGTAGGTGAAGGCACATGGGCCTTGGCCATGCCCAGCTCTGCCCTTTTCATCTCCCTGCTTTCAGGATTGTCATTTTTGAGCCTCACCTCTCCTGGAGACAGCAGATTTAGGTTCTCCACCATAGTTTGCTATGTGTTGCACATCACTGAGGCTACAGCCTAGAAAGGGAAGATTCTTTTGCATGTTGTTTACCTCCTTTTATTAGCTTTAGCTAGAGTTGGTGAAAACTAAGTGAGGCTTTTCAGGGCATGTCATATCCAGCTACCCCAGGACAGAGTGACCTGCTCTGACCACAGATGGAGAGAGCTCTTTAAACCCTCAGTGTGCATATCAGGAACCACAGCTGCATGAGGCTGAGCAGAATCCATAGCAGGTGTTAAGTCTCTGTATCTCATGATGAAAGTTCTCTCTGATGGGTTTATTCCTTTTCCTTGGCTGAGGAGGAGTCCTGCTTGGTTTACCTCTTTAACAGCACAGTTATGTCCTCAGCCTGCTGACACTGCTGCCAGGAAGGAAATTGGGTCCAATTTAGAAATGTCAATGATTTCAGTCTTGTCTTTGAAATATGGATAAATAGCTGGTGAGTTTTAAAGGTCAATTCACAGTCAGGGTTGCTTGACATAATTACAGGGTGAATTTTCAAATTACAGCATGTCACACTCCAGCATTTACATTGCAGAGAATCATTTCTTATCCCTCTCTGCTCTACCTGTACTGCACCTGTACTTCCTCAGAGGAAGACTAGGAAGATGCTGAGGGCACTGGAGCATCTGTGGCAGGAGGAAAGGCTGAGAGCCCTGGGGCTGCTGAGCCTGGAGAAGAGCAGCCCCACAGGGGAGCTGTGCCATGCTGAGCAAGAGCTGAAGGACAGAAGGCAAGAGGCTGGGGCCAGACTCTGCCCAGTGGTGCCCAGGGCCAGCCCAAGGGGCACTGGGCACCAACTGGAAGCCAGGAGGTTGCAGCTGAGCAGGAGGAGAAGCTTGTTTGGTGTGAGGGTGTTGGAGCCCTGGCCCAGGCTTTGCAGAGAGGCTGTGGAGTCTCCTTGTGTGGAGAGATTGCCAAGGCAGCTGGAGGTGACCCTTCTGGGGCAGGGGGGTTGGACTGGGTGATCCCCAGAGGTCCCTTCCAACCCCTACCATGCTGGGATTCTATATATTAGGCTTTCCATCAAAGAAATGAAGCTGTGTTATACTATCTTCCATCCACTCATCCTAGCTCCCAAGTGGTTTTCTTAGCAGCAGATGACACTGCTGTCTTCTGGAAGCATCTCTAGCTGCTCACTGCTCTAGGCATACAGAAAAGCAGTTGGCTTCCTTGTCACAGGTCTTCCTACACAGAGCAGGAAAAGAGAAGGGAAGAGATGGAGTAATGACTACAGGACTGAAAGGCTGAGATAAAACACCAGCATTGGGCATTTGCTCTCAATTCCAATTTTCCAGTTCAAACAAATGCCTCTGGCACCTTTAATTCTGTTTCCTGTCCTGCTCTGTGTTCTGCATCAGAAGGTTCACATTATGTGATGATATAGCTAAAATGCTGTTGCTAGCATGGGCTCTTTCTGTACCTCCTGCTACAGTAGTGTCTGTCAGGGCTTTGTCTCCATAGACAATGACCAGCTGAGCAATGTGAGGCAGATGTCTGAAATACAGATTTTGGAGCAGTAGGGATAGTATTTTCCATCTCTTGTTTAAGTTTGAGCTTATTTTTTGCTCATGGTTCTTGGCAAATTAGTTATGCAGCCATAAATCCTGTGTTGATGTTGCTGATCAATAAAAGCCCAGCCTAATGGTGGGGAGGAATGCTTGTGTCCTGCAGCCAGTGAGAAACCACCCAGGGCAGTGTTCAGAGAAGCAGAAGGGCAAGGTGAGAGATGTCTCATCAGTGCTCCTGTGAATTCCTCTTACTCAGGTAGATCTTGTAATGGCAGATCCTGCTCTTTACAGATATCAGGAGAAAAGAGTCAGTTCAGTCCTGATCTGAGCTGGAGCAGAACCAGTTCTGGGCAGGGATTTCCCTTCCCAGCTCAGGCTCTGCTCAGGGAGGCACTTTCTGAAGAGAACAGCATGTTCTCCCAGCCAGGCTCTGCTGCTAAGCAGGGACTCCATGGGCACAGTTCCTCCCAAGGCTTGGGCTGCAGAAAGGCTCTGCCTTAGCCTTGCTCCTCTGCACAACAAGGGCACTGCTCCAGCTTGGGGCCCAGCCTGGGCTGCAGGAAGCCAGAGGTGGCAGCTGTGGGGAGGAGGGGACAGGAGAGGTGACCCTCACCTGACCACCAAGGGATTCCATCCATGGATGTCCCAGGCAGGAGAAAGCTGAGGGATCCCCAGGGCCAAGCCTCTGCTTCAGTGGCCGGTGGCTGAGGAGGACTCTGTCTGTGTTGCCTTTGATCCTGAGCCATGTGTTCCTGACTCCAGCTCCTGAATCTGGTTCCCATCTGGTGCTGAGTCCAGCCTGGGACTTCCCCAGTGCTGCCCCAGCCTCAGTGGTGCCAGGGCTGTCCTTGCCATCAGGGTTGGGTTTGAGATTGGTTTGTATCTATTTGTATCTAGTTCATGTTATTGTTACTGTTTCCACTCAAGCTGTTTCAGTTTCTTTCCCAAGCCATCAGTCTCTTTCCCTTATTCGCTTTCTCTTCCCTTTGGGATGCAGGGGGCTTCATGGAGAACACCTAGAGGCCAGCCCAGCTCTGCCCCTTGACATGCTCTAATTATCCTGTGTGGAGAGGAGCAATTGGCTGGGTTTGATTTTTTTTTTTTTTTTCCAGAGCCAGGCACTGGAAAATGTAGGTGGTTGCTAGGCTGCTGCTGCCTCCTGACACCAGCTCAAGAAATTGTGCTGATCAATTGCTAGAGAAGACTTCTTATCTCACCCTTCTCCCACACAAAGTCCCATTTCAGTACCTGGGGCTTTGAAAAAGGGGGGGGGGAAAAGTAAAATAAATACATAAAAGTGCAGAACAGCAAATGCTAGAGGAAAAATAGCCAATTAAATGCTCATATTCAGTTCTGGGTCATGGATTTGTTTCATGCAGTTTAGTAAGAAATGGTTTGTCAGATTCCAAGTGCTGAAAAGGGACTTGCATGTTTCCAGGTGAAACCAGGCTTGAGAAATTCAATTCCTGGGTTTGGGGAGGGTGAGGCTTGAGGTGAGCTCAGTTTGGGGCTGGATTTCACTGCATGTGGAAAAGGCTCCAAGGGACTCACTCTCCAGTGTGACCCACCCCAAAAGCAGCTGAGGTAGCTGTGGGAGCATTATATGACTAAATCCTCTCATCTACTTCTGCTGTCAGTGTCAATGACCATAAAACATCTGCCTGGGGACTCAGCTGGCTCAGGGTTTAACACAAAACCTTCTCCCCATGTCTCTTGGACACAGTAGCACCTGTGGGTCTCTTCACCTGCTGCTTGAAGGCACTTTGCCACCAACTCATGGCAGTAGGTGACATAAATCATCTCCACTGCTGTGAAACCACCTCAGAAGGGTTCAGTCACCCAAGCCAGAGAGTATAGCAGAGGACAGGAGTGATCAATCACTGCGTTATTAAGGTTGGAAGAGACCTTCAAGATCATTCATATGTCCTTCCATGGCAGTAGATTCTGATCTGGAGTTGCACCAGGCAAGGACTTTCAATGAAGTTTATTTTAGCTCCTGCAGCTTCTCCAGCTTTCCCAGACACACAGGGACCAGGTGACCCTAAGCAACTCTAGAAGGCTACAGGTTTAGGAATCCTAACTATTCCCAACACCAGTCCCCCCAGATCTGTGCCAACATTGTGTATTTTTGTACACTGCCCAGGGCAGTGATGGAGTCACCATCCCTGGAGGGCTTTCCAAGCCCTGGAGATGTGGTGCTGAGGGACATGAGTTAGTGATGACCTGGCAGTGTTGGGTTAATGTTTGTATTTGAGGATCTTGAAGATCATTAAGACTCAGGTCTTAAACCTTGGAACACCCTTAGGGAAACAATCATGTGCAGACATGGTTTTACCCTGGTTAGCACATCACTGCTTTGTTCTCTCTGGGTTTACAGTTGTGGATCTATAGTTTCTATACCTTCTATTGCCAGGCTGATATTCTGTTTGCTGCTAGGATCACACTTGAAGGGAGCAATAAGATGGCAAAATTATCCTCAAGTGGCAAAAGCTTTGTTGATGCAAATTATTGTCACCTTGAGCCTAGAATTATTGTTGGTTTAGATAAATTGGGGAGGGAAACCAAAAAGTCAATCTGTTTTGTAGCCAGACAGAAAAACATTGTTTTATTTAGCTTTGCTGTTGTTGTTGTTACCACTGAAATCCTGTTCTCTCAGCTGCATGCAATGGGGATTATAAACTAAGCCTTTTGGATGAAAATGAGGAGTGTGAAGTAGTGGAGTCTATTCAGGTTAGCAGTTGGACATCACAGCTGCCAAATGTGGAGAAAATAAGGAGAAAAAAGGTCCCTTTTGGATCATTGTCTTCACAAGCACAGGTCAGAGGCTGCTAACTGTGGCCTCAGTGGAGGAGTTCCTTGGAGAGCTTAATGAAGTGAGAAATTGGTTTTCTTTGGAGAACTCAACTTTAAAGAAGACAAGGATGTCCCTGATCATTTCTTACTGCACCTGCAGCAGCCTTGCACTGAAATGTTCCTAGCTGAGGTGAAATGTTCCTGCAGAAGGACTGGTGTCCATCTGAAGTGCATTTCAGGTGCCAACACCTGAGGAGCAGCTGAGGGAACTGGGCTTGGTTAGCCTGGAGAAGAGGAGGCTCAGGGGAGACCTTCTCACTCTCTGCAGCTCCCTGAGAGGAGGCTGGAGCCAGGTGGAGGTTGGGCTCTTCTCCCAAGGAACAAGTGATAGGACAAGAGGAAATGGCTTCAAATTGTGCCAAGAGAGGTTTAGGTTGGAGATGAGGAACAATTTCTTCCCCAGGAGGGTTATCAAGGCCTGGTCCAGGCTGTCCAGAGCAGTGGTGGAGTCACCATCCCTGGAGGGGCTGAAAACCTGTGGAGCTGTGATGCTGAGGGCCATGGTTTAGTGGTGACCTGGCAGTGCTGGTTCATGGTTGGACTTGATGATCTGAAAGGTCTCTTCCAACCAAAACAATCCTCTGATTCTCCATGACTAATTCCTATCTAGATGGCTACTCCACAGATCAACATATTTGGCCAGAAGAACTGCAGCCTTTGACTGTTTTGGCTGGAAGGATGATAAGGAAGTCATCCCAGGTAGCTCATGAAGCATTAGAACTCCAGACCTGGTAGGAAGTTTGGAAATGCAATCACACTTCTGAAGTCAGTTTCATTTTTAGGGCTTCCCCTGGTACCAGTGATAAATTTTTTTATGGCAGAATGAGGTCTTGCAGGCACCCTGGGACTCCAATCTCCTTCCTTAATGAGGCATTTGGTGGATAAGAAAGGAGTTTATTTCAGAGATCTGGAAGTGAAATGATTTAAGCTGCTTTACATGGTCAAGGCCTTCATGCCATCTTGCCAACCAGCAGCACTTCTGCTGCTGTTCAGTGAGGACAAATCACAGCTGAGTTCACTCCCAGCCCTTGCTCTTGGGGTGAGAATTGGGAACTCCTGTTGTGAACAGTGCTGGGGGAAGGGCACAGGACACTGGAGGATGAAAAAATAACATGCTATCAAAAATCAGGAAGGAAAAGGAATCAAGTCAAGTCTTCTCTGCTGCCATTTGACCTCTCTCAGTTGACTGGCAAAGGGAATTCTGCCTGAGCCATGTCCTGTGATGCCATTAATGATGTGAGTGGTATCCCTGGGCTGAAAAACCTCCAACAGACCTCAGCTCCTTCTCATTTGGAGGGGATGGGAAACTTCTCCCTAATTTGTGATGCCATTTTCTTTTACCAGAAGTCCTTTCTTTTCCCCTCTGTGTATGGTTGGTTGGGGTTTTTTTGGTTGTTGTTTGAGGGTTTTCTTTGTTTTCTCTGTTGCTTGGGTTGTTTGTTTGTTTGCTTAAGGGGTTTTGAGGCAAACCAAACCAGAGGCTCCTCGTTACCTTGAAATCAATTTTACTAGGTGAACAGCTTCTTCTCTCCCCTCATCTCTGCTTTCCAGATATTTATCCTGCAGACTCCATTCCTGCACAAGGAACAGGAATAACATTTAGGCTCATTACCTTCTGAGGTGGAACTAAATCACTGTAGCAGCACTAATCCAAATGAACACCACGAGGTAGGCAGCAGTGAATCAGCAGACCTCTTGCTGCAGCAGCTCTGTCTTTGGAAGCACCCATACCATTTTCAGGAAGAGAGTGGAAGGATTTGTTCAGGCACCAGGCTGTGTAAGGCACTTAAATCCACCTGAGGAAACCCAAGCTGCTACCATACCTCCATGAACCTTCCCCAGATGGTTCCATGTTTAGATGCTCCAGGGCAGTCCAGAGGGTGCATGAAAGTTGTTGACTGAATGTCTCAGTTATTGCTGCCACCTATGTGGGATCTTAATTGCTTGAGTAATTGAAATGATGTTGATTTGAGATTGGACACTAAGAGAAATGTCTTCTCCAGAAGGGTTGTCAAGGCTTGGCCCAGGCTGCCCAGGGCAGTGGTGGAGTCACCATCCCTGGAGGGGTTTCCAAGTCTTGGAGCTGTGGTGTTGAGGGCCATGGGTTAGTGGTGACCTGGCAGTGTTAATAGCTGGACTGCATGATCTGAAAGGTCTCTTCCAACCTAAATGATTCTGTGATTCAGAGAGGTCTGAGCTGGGCTCTCCCCAGCTTGCAGCAGGTACCTGGTTCCTAGGTGGGGGAAAAGCAGCTGCCATGTGGCTGCTGTAGCCTGCAAAGGGATGAAACAACTGCAGGCTCACTCCACATCTGGAGGTAACCATGAGGATTTAATCCAGCTGTGAGCAGCAGGCAGAGATTTTCCCTTCAGGAGATGGGTAAAGTGCAAGCTGGTTGAATGGCAGTTGCTCTGGAAACCATCCTTTGAGTCTCTTTGCTCTGGAAAGTGTGATTTCTCCATCACAACATTCCACTAAGACCAGTTTGGGCTTGAATAGCCTCTTCTGAAAGCCAAAATAGAAGTGGGGGGGGGG
>VWZX01002374.1:158152-232376 GCA_013399015.1 Galbula dea | reverse complement strand
GGGGGGTGTGGAAGAACAACAACTGATGGCAGTCAAGTAAGTGAGGATACATTTACCTGAGTCTGTGACATGGTGTCAGGATTAAGCAGCACTGCTCTAATCTTTAATTGCAGGACTCATTAAAATAATTGCAAATGCTATGGGTGTCTAAGCAGATTTGTCTGAAACCTCTTCCATGTTGCCTGGGGGTTAAGATCTTTGGAGCAATCCACTCCTGAGCCTTGAAGGACAGTCCCAGGAGGACCAGGGGGTGTTTGAAGGGATGCTCCCAAATCCTGTTTGAGCAGAAAGAGATGTTTATAAAGCAGGTTATTAAAGGGCATAAAGGATGAAATGCTGGGGGTTTTTTTTCAGTCAATTCATGGCTGTTTTACTGTTACAAGAATAAGCAGCAAGCTCCTTCTGCAGGTCTTGTAGCTTCCAGAGTGTTCTGCTGTTTGAAGTGACTGTTCTTGTAAGGACAATGGGGCTGGGGGCTTGTCCTTGGACCCACACAGAAGCAAACAGCAGTAGTATCAAAGTGACAAAGCAACAGTCATCAGAAGCTCCCTCAGGTATTTCTTTACAGCTTTTAGGGAGGATAAAGCTTTTGTTGGAAGCAAAGCAAGGAGATGCATGCTCCACAGAGGGGATAAATATCCATGGGAACACCTGTTCCAGGGGTAGATGAAGGCAGAAGGCAAAGAGACTAGGGATGTACTGTTGGTCAGATTGGTTTGTTGGTATTTAGGATGAGCTCTGGGTTAGTAAAGAGTGGAGGATGCCAGGGAAAAGGAAAACTCAGGTTGCTGGAGAAGAAGCTCTGAGTTTTGATGAGGGATGTGGTGGGTGACAGATGAGTTGAGAAGTTTAGAGAAGCTTTAAAATGCCTAGAGGAGGTATTGAGCAAGGTGAAGGGTCTAGAGCACAAGTGTTGTGAGGAGCAGCTGAGGGAACTGGGGTTGCTTAGCCTGGAGAAGAGGAGGCTCAGGGGAGACCTTCTCACTCTCTGCAGCTCCCTGCGAGGAGGCTGGAGCCAGGTGGGGCTTAGGCTCTTCTCCCAGGTAACAATAAGTGACAGTACAAGAGGAAACAGCCTCAAGTTGCACCAGGGGAGGTTTAGGTTGGAGATGAGGAACAATTTCTTCCCCCAAAGGGTTGTCAAGGCCTGGCCCAGGCTGCCCAGGGCAGTGGTGGAGTCACCATCCCTGGAGGGGTTTCAAACCCTGGAGCTGTGGTGCTGAGGACCATGGGTTAGTGGTGACCTGGCAGTGCTGGGTAACAGTTGGACTTGATGATCTGAAAGGTCTTTTCCAACCTTAATGATCCTGTGGTTTAAAACAAGCAGATTATCCTTTGCATCTGCCATAACTAATGTGTCTGCAGCTTTCCTGCCATCCCAAAACCTCATGTTGCTGTCTGCTAAAGTTATGCAAGAAAGCAAAGCTCCCTAGAATCCAGCTCAGCAGCTGAGCTCTTGTCATCACACAGAACTTCTCCCCCTGTCAGTGCTGTCAAGGGTCCCTTTGGATAAAGGGAAATGCCAGATCCTTTCTGTACCAAAAGTGCAAATCAAACCTGACATTTGTAGGACACCAAAGCCTGCCTCTGCTCCTCAGCCACTGAAACCTTCACCCCTGCTTGCTTTGCAGCTCAGGTTTCCTTCACTTAGGAAGATGTCCTCCTACATTTCTACCTTTAGAGGCATCATGGTGCAAGGATGTATTGTAAGTGATGAAGGAAAGGGTGCACAGCCTGATCCAAAGCCAGTCCTCACTTCCATACATTTCAGCCCAAACCTGGGTTGTGGTCCAGAAGGCAGCCCTAAGGTATAGAATCTATTGTCTTACTAACTCTTTTAGACTCTCATCATGCAGTTCAGCTCCCTAACTCATGTAGCTATCCATCCTCAGAAGGATATTACACATGTTTTATCAATATTGTGATTAAAATGAGGTGTGGTTCACAAGCCTCTTAGGTCTTGCTGCCCTTAATGGCTAGTTCAGCTAGCTCTGTCTTCAAGCTGGCTTGAGAATCAGAGGAGACTTCTCAGGAAAATCACAGTCACTTGGAGGCTCTCCCTAGAGACACAGAATCTCCTGAGTTGCAGAAGAGACACCCCAGGGCCATGGAGTCCAACTCCTGTCCATGCACAGGACAACCCAAAAGTTACCCCATGTGGCTAAGAACATTGGCCAAATGCTGCTGGAGTTCCAGGAGAGTTGGGGCCATGACTGCAGCCCTGGGGAGCCTGTTCCAGTGCTCCACCACTCTCTGGCTGAAGAACCTTCTCCTAACATACAACCTGCCCCACCCCTGGCTCAGCTTCATGCCATTCCTCTGGGTCCTGTCCCTGGTCAGCAGAGAGAAGAGATCATCTCCTGCCCCTGCTTCATCTCTGGTGAGGGAGTTCTCAACTGCAGTGAGGTCTCCTCTGTCTCCAGGCTAAGCAGCCCCAGGGCTCTCAGCCTTTCCTCCTGCCACAGATGCCCCAGTCCCCTCAGCATCTTCCTGTGCTCTGCTGGGCTCTCTCCAGCAGTTCCTTGTCTCTCTGGAACTGGGGACCCCACAGCTGGACCCAGGACTCCAGAGGTGACCTCTCTAAGGCAGAGGATTAAAATGATGATATTTTATTATATGCAGGACCCTTCCCTTGCCCTTACTGAACTTCATGAGATTCCTCTCCTTCAGCTCTCAGCCTGTGCAGGTTACCACCCTCCCCTGTGCTCTGTGTGTGTGTGTGTGTAGGGAGGTGGAGATGACAACATAAACTCCAGGGCTGCCTTGTCTCATACTTTTGCACTCTTTCTTTTCACTGTGCCACAGTCTTGAAGGACATAAAGTATATTGACCATCTGCTAGACCATTATTTCACTGTGAATTGTTTTCCTTTCCCATGCAAGGCTCCTTAAAAGCCTCTGTGATCTTTATTATTCTCTGCCTCTTCAAGAAGCTCACTGAAGAATTCATATGTGGAGCAGACAGGAGGCAAGATTTGCCAGGGTAAATCCTTTTTTTCTATGAGCTCATCACCTGTAGCTGAGGAAAAGCCACTTTCTTGGCCAGAAAACCTCCACCTGTGCTGCTGCCCTGAAAGAGTACCAGGAACTCTCACCAAAGATCTCTTTCTTTGTCCCTCAATTAATTCCCTATAGCCCACCATGGCCACACTGCTCTACTCTGGCTAATGGAAAGGCTGAAAACTCAAACCCTGGTGCTGGGCTTTGGAGAGTTATAAAAGTGGAAGCAAAAAAGGCAGTTTGGCTGAGCCTGGCCCTTCTCCCCCCTGATGGAGCTGTGGGGGCTCCCAGGGCAGGCAGGCTGAAGGCAAGCAGTTAATTGTTTGAGCATCTTTGGCAGGTTAGATGGAGGGGAAGCCTTGCTGGGGGTGGAACCTCATGGTAGAGACTTAGGCTCTGCTGCTTTCTGTGGGAAATCAGATCACCAGGAGGTGCAGAACCTGCTGTAAATAATGTGGTGGAGACTGTGGTGCTCCCTCCCAAAACCAGGAGGAGGAGGAGTAACTCCAAATCTCATCTCCCTCCCTCTTCCAGGACACAGCCCACACATCCCTGGCTGATTTTCAGTGTCAGCTCGTGGAGGCAGCAGAATTTTACAGCTACTGAAGAGCATTCAAAGTTATTCAGTAGTTTGCTCACAAAACCTTTAACTGCTTTTCTCCCATGGCTGGCAAAGGGTTGAGTTCTGAACCTCAGGTGATGCAGCAAGAAGTGACTGCACAGGAGGGAACACTGCCAAGGACATGAAGCTAAGCTGGACTTCATTGTCTGAAGAGTCCAGGACCAACCAGTTGAGCCCAGTTCTAACATGGCTGGGTGCAAAAGTCCTGAAATACAGCAAATAAACAATAGTCAGGGTGGCAGCTGATGCTCCTGTGCCTGCCTCTCTACCTCATAAGGAGAGCCAGGAATCAACCTTCAGAGATCTCTGCAGTAATGGCTCAGAATGCTCTGAACACTTCTGAGTGATCTCTTCTAACTTCATGAATGACTTTACTAATTACTCAGTTAATCATGTTCTCTTGAAAGCTGAAAAAAAGAGCAAATAAGTCCTGGTTGCTGCTGTTCCTAATTCCATGGCTCTCTTTTAGTTTCCTTCTAGTTTCCATCACACCCCTCAGAGTAAGAGGAAACAAATCAGCCTTGTGCATGGGGGCTTTGACCCTTCTAGAGCAAAATAATTGGGTTTATAGCAGTAAAAGAGAGAAGATATTTGTGTGTCAGCATTTCAGGCTATAAATGCAGTAACTAACATGTTGCCTAACCTGCCACCCCAGCACCTCCCTGGGTGTTCATCTGCAGGGGTAAATGACTGCAACCTAAAGCCTGCAGTCCAGCCTTTCACAGTTCTGTGGAGAAAATCAGATTCAGTAGGGTTTGTTTGCCTCTTCTCTTCTTTATTGGTGGTTCTGGAGCTGATGTTTTAGGGGCAAATAAGGAAATGATGCTTGTAGACATGCTGCTATCTTGATGTGTCTATAAACAAGGACCAGAACAGATCCTTCACTCATCTC
This sequence comes from Galbula dea, assembly GCA_013399015.1. Lineage (NCBI taxonomy): Eukaryota > Metazoa > Chordata > Aves > Piciformes > Galbulidae > Galbula > Galbula dea. The sequence goes on along the minus strand of VWZX01002374.1, from coordinate 227,863 downwards.
AGAGGTCATGGTTCTGTGATGGGGAGTTCAACTGTCAGTGCCTCCAGAACCTGCAGCAAAAGGAGTTTCTGCAGTAGACGAAGCCCTAAAGGAGCATTATCTTCACCTGACACTGTCTCCATGTTGTGATGAAACCCTCTTCTTCTGCCCCAGGGCTGGAGTTTCTGAGGTGTTGTCAGGATCACAGCACACCAAGCCAAGCTAGGCTACTCCTAGGAAAGACCTGAAGTGTGGGAGCAAGTTCTCTGGGTTTCTTTGGAGGACTTTGGATCTCTGATTGCCAATAGATCAACTGCAACTGCTGCTAAGTGGAGTCAGAATGAAGGTGCTTTTGATTTATAGAGTTTGCCTCAGTGCTTTTATCTTCCAGCTAGGATTTATGCATTTTCATCTGCTGTAGGTGACAAATAGCTTTCTGATTGCCTCCCAGACTTTGGGCTAATTCACTCAGAAGGAAAAGGGGAAGTTTCCCCATCCCTTGTGCATCCAAAGCTGCTTCTCATTGGGGTGGAGATCCATAAGGAGCATCTGAATGTTACAGGGCACAGATCAGGGGTAACTGATCAGGTATGGTTAGTCATTCCTGGAGCTTAGGAAGCATTGCAGAGCTCTCTGAAGTTTGAGCAGTAATAAGAAAGATGATCTATACACCTTTATAGTGGACAAGTTTAGATACAAGGACTTCTGACAGTTCTCAACTTATCAGAGGGTCTATTTGGAATATAACTGGGGGCAATATGTCTTTGGTTGTGCTGGTATGTAAAAAATAATCATCACATCTAAGCTGTGAGGACAGGATGTCATCCAGAGGGACCTGGACAAGCCCTAGAAGTGAGCCTGTGTGAATCTCATGAAGTTCAATAAGACCAAGTGCAAGGTTCTGCTCTAGGTTTGGGATAATCCCCAGCCTCAATCTAGCCTGGGGAGGAAGGGCTGGAGAGCAGCTCTGGGGAGAAGGACTTGGGGGTGATGGTGGAGGAAAAGCTGGACATGAGCTGGCAATGTGTGCTCAGAGCCCAGAAGGCTAACCAAATCCTGGGCTGCATCCCCAGCAGCATGGCCAGCAGGGCAGGGAGGGGATTCTGCCCTTGCTCTGCTCTGGGGAGAGCTCAGCTGTAGTGCTGGGGCCAGCTCTGGAGTCCTCAGCACAGCACAGACAAGGATCTGGGGGAGCAGGGTCAGAGGAGGTCACAGAGATGATCTGAGAGCTGGAAGCTCTCTAGTGTGAGGCCAGGCTGAGAGAGTTGTGGGTGTTGAGTCTGGAGAAGAGAAGGCTCCAGGGAGACCTTACTGCAGCCTTGCAGGACTTCAAGGGGCTGAGAAGAAAGCTGGGGAGAGACTTTTTAGTAGGTGCTTTTGGGACAGGCCAAGGGCTGATGGTTTGAAACTGAAAGAGGAGAGATTGAGACTAGAGAGAAGGAAGAAATGTTTTGAGCTGAGGGTGGTGAGAGCCTGTCCCAGGCTACCCTGAGAGGTGGGAGATGTCCTATCCCTAGGACCACCCCAGGTCAGGTTGTCTGGGGCTGTGAGCCACCTGCTCTAGTTGCAGATGTCCCTGCTGCCTGCAGGGGGTTGGACTAGATGACCTGGAAAGGTCTCTTCCCACCCAAACCATTCTATGATTCTATGCAACCTGAGAGTAAGTGTGAGGAAATTCAACTCCATGTTTTCAAGATTCATTTTTAATCCTCAGTAAGCAGTTCAAAACTTGTAAAATCAGAGCAGCTCAGAAAAACAGTGCCTTGATTTGACTGTGAAGTGGTTGCTGTCTCAAAGACTTCTTCATTTGCATGAAGCAGAGTCTGACTCTTTCCTTCTATTGTCTTCTCAGTGCCATGGTGGGTGTAAGTCCTGGTGGGAATCTTTGTGCTTGGAGAAAGGCACTGTCATAATAGAGATAAAGATATTCTCAGAGACAATGTAGAGCAGAGAAAACTTGAATCTTGCTCTGTTGGAATCCAAGGAAGCCAAGTTCCTAGAGTTTATTGGCACTCTCAGTTGATCTGAGATGTGTTTAGTCTAATTACTTGCTCAGAGTAGGTTTGCTGTGTGACACTTGATAAACCAAAACACATCTGCAATGGAGAGAGGCTGTTGCTATCTCCAAACTAAAGGATCCTGGAAGACAAACCTGAGGTTCTGTGCATCATCCTTCCAGATTTCCAGTGGTGTTCCCTGTTGCCAGTTCTAGCCCATGGTGTGTGGACAACCAGACCACCTTGTGGATGCCCTTTGCTTTCCAGTGGTAACAGGTGGGAAGTGCCACTGGTAAAGTCCTCTGAGGCATCTGGAGGAAGGTCCAGAGATCAAAGAGTTCATCTAACATCTAGATGTGCTCCTCAGGGCCACGGTTTAGTGGCATGGTGGTGAGAGGTTGATGGTTGGACTGGATGATCTTAGAGATCTCTTCCAACCTTCCTGATTCTGTGGTTAGTGCTTCTACCATGCAGGATGTTCCCCTGGCCCTTGGTATGAGTAAAGAGGATTCAGATGAAGAGACAAAGCAAATTATGCTGCTATTGGAACACAATATCTCCTCCTTTAGTAGTTTTTATATGGAAGATATTATTGATGTGGGTTTTTATATGCAGGGTGCAGAGGTGGGAAGAATTATTCTTCCAAGAATGCAAAACTATGGCCTTAAAATTGCTTTGCCTCAGCTGAAAATGCTCTTAATTCAATAGGCAGCAGGGCAAGCATAAATATTGTTAATAGAATGTATTGTGCTGGGAGAGGAAAACGGCACCAAGCTAGGGATATTTATGTGGGCAGAATGAGACTGCCACTTTTCCTGACAGAAATGTTATTTCTCTGGAGAGCAAAACCCTATCAATATCCTTTCATAGTTAGGACCTCTAGCAAATAATCCTATTATTGTCTGCATGCACCAGGCAGACATAAAAGCCAATATTCCCCTTTTGTCTCACAAGTGCAGTGAGGGCTCTAGGAGAGCTGCTCATCTGGACTCAATTCATTCTCATCCCCCAAAATCATTTGAACTCTCTGCATGTCAACTCTTGATTTTCATGTAGCTCCTCTTTAGAGTTTGGGTTTTCTTTCTTTTCCCTTAGTTCTTTCTCTTAACTTTCCTTATGTTTACAAGGGGAATTAGGAGTTTCAATGCCCGAGTCCCATATCTCTCTGTCTTTGTGCTAACAGAAATTCTCTGCTCACTCTCCTTGCACTGTCCTCACATGACAGACTCTGCTCAGTGGTGCCCAGGGACAGCCCAAGGGGCACTGGGCACCAACTGGAAGCCAGGAGGTTGCAGCTGAGCAGGAGGAGGAGCTTGTTTGGTGTGAGGCTGTTGGAGCCCTGGCCCAGGCTGCCCAGAGAGGCTGTGGAGTCTCCTTGTGTGGAGAGATTGCCAAGGCAGCTGGAGGTGACCCTGGGCAAGCTGCTGTGGGTGCCCCTGCTGGAGCAGGGGGGCTGGACTGGGTGATCCCCAGAGGTCCCTTCCAACCCCCTCTACACTGTATTCTGTGACCTCCCTGGGGTACAGAATCTCACTACTCTCTATGCAAATTTCTTCCCAAAGTTTCCTGAGTTCCTGCTGATTTTCTGTCCCCTTTATTTGCCAAATCCTATTTTTTTTGAGCTGCTTCTGATGAAAGTGTCCCTTCTCTTACCCTTTAAAGGTCAAGGGCTTTCAGTTTGGTTATTCCAATTAATAAGGGAATAATTGCTGATGAACATAGCTGCTGATTAAACTGAGAGAAGCAGCCTCCTGCCTGGATGAGGTTTCCAGTATCATCCTGATGGGTTTTGAGCATATGGCTGGAATAGACACACACATGGCAGCAAAGCACTCTGCAGACTTTAAGGAACTCCTTAACTTAATAGACAATTGTATGAGGTACAATTAAACCCCACAACATTCTAGGAACTCCTAATTTCCCTTCTCCATGATAGACCCTGTAAAGTAAATAATGGGCTTCAGAAAGACTTTGCATTTGTGTATGTGTCTAAATAAATGGCTAAAGATCTGGTTTGCATTTGTGCCGTAGTGAAACCAGCTGAGCAACTGGGGCCATGTTTGCATAGCTTCATTTGTCCTACACATATTCATTGTAACCCCAAACTCCAGCTCTTGCTCAGCACTGAGCAGCTCCCCTCTGGGGCTGCTCTTTTCCAGGCTCAGCAGCCCCAGGGCTCTCAGCCTTTCCTTCTGCCAGAGCTGCTTCAGGTCCCTCAGCATCTTCCTGTGCTCTGCTGGACTCTCTCCAGCAGTTCCTTGTCTGAACTGGGGAGCTCAGCACTGGACACAATACTCCAGATGTGGCCTGACTAGAGCAGAGACAGAGGAGAACCTCCCTTGCCCTGCTGCTCACACTCTTTGTGCATCCCAGGAGAACATTGGCCTTCTTGGCCACAAGGGCACATTGCTGGCTCATGGTGAACCTGTTGTCCACCAGACTCCCAGCTCCTTCTCTGCAGAGCTGCTTCCCAGCAGGTCAACCCCTAACCTGCCCTGCTACATGAGGTTATTCCTCCCCAGTTGCAGGACTCTGTCCTTGCTCTTGTTGAGCTCCATGAGGTTCCTCTCCCCCAACTCTCAGCCTGTGCAGGTCACCTAAACTGTGTCTGAAGAGTTAAACAGTGATGTCCTTTAAAAGCCTATAAGGGAAGAATTGCCAGAACTATGAGGCCAATCAATTTTCCCATCCTTTCTCTCCCTCTCAGTGTGTTCAGTGATGGGTCATTAGTTTAGATGAAGTTTCTTGGACTCCAGAGCTGATAGCAGATGTTGTGCTTGGCCAGTGTCATAGCTGACAGAAAAGGATTTACTCTTATCCTCTCAAGGTGGCCACAGTTCTGTCTCAAAACACCATTTCTGCCTGGAGAAATGGCTTTGAAACTGGAGGTAGGCAAAGTCTCCTCCCTGAAAACTGGGCACCAGCCCTGCCTTTCTCTCCTGTGGCTTTGTTACTGTGTGCTTAGATCTGAAGGTCTTCAGATGTTTGTCTGCTGTGAGAGATTCCCTAGACAACATCCTGTTGCCCTTGAGAGACTATTAAGTCTTGGGATGCTCCACTCCTCCATGGTGGTTGCTGCCTGGATTGGGGTTTGTTTGTTCTTTCCAAGTTGTTTAAGTTATTTAGGTATTTCCTGTTCTCAGACCAGGTTGGATCTTTTCTCTGTGTCATAAACCACCTTTCCAGGGCACAAAGATTGGAATTTAGTGAGAAAAGGAGATTTTCTTTTCTCTAGCCATGCCAGTGCTGATAGCCACAGTCCAGAAGCAGCCAGACTTCCCTTTGTGGTTGTCTCTCTGGGTGCCAGGGAACCCATTAGTTCAAAAGCTCCTTTGGGCCATGGTGTGCCAGCAGCCTTGTGAAGCACTTGGGAAGTGCACTGAAATCAGCAGGGAGTCCTCTCTGATAGGCAGTGCTCCTGCCCCAGGAGGTTTGTTAAGAGCTGCACTCTTTCTGGGATGAGCTAAGCAAGAGAAGACACTGGCACATCACTGTGAAAGAAAGTTCTTTGCATGCAGCTGGTTCAAACTACAGCAGTCTTGGTGCTCTGGGTGGGCTGTAGTTGGGTGTGCACAGAGGAATAATCAAGAGAAGAGGGAGGTCTTGGATGGCTCTGCTCACAGCATGGACACAGCTTCCAGAAGGGAGGTTGGTTTTAATCAGGAAGTGAAGGGCTGGCAGCAGGCTGCCCTGGGCTGTAGTTCAGCAGAGCACTTTGGCTTGGAAGCAAATGAGAGTTAAGCAGGTCCTCAAGGTGCTGATTCAGCAAAACCTCCCCAGAGAGGTGGGAGATGTCCCATCCCTGTTACCATTGCAGTTCAGGTTGTTTGGGGCTGTGAGCAACCTGCTCTAGTTGGGGATGTCCCTGCTGACTGCAGGGGGTTGGACTAGGTGACCTTGGAAGGTTCCTTCCCATCCAAACCAGGCTGGGATTCCCTGACACTATGTTTCTATGACACTTTTACATCCAAATACTATATGGGATTTATAGAAGCTGTGGAAAGCAGAAGTTTCTAGCATGGCTATGGATACTGCAAGTCAGTTCTCAAGTGCTTTGGAGCCTGGGCTTAGTATTTCAGAAGCTGGAACCAGTGAGCTGAGGTTGGTTAGCCTGGAGAAAAGGAATGACTTGATGATCATCTAAGAGTCCAAGTGGGAAACTGAGTCAGGACCTGGTTGCAGCTCCTGGATGAATGCTCAAGGGGCATTAGGAGGAAATTTTGTGGTTTGATGGAGGTCAGGAGCAAAGCTGGAGTGAAACTTCTCCATGACAGGCATCAGGGAAGAGCTAGCACAAAGCATGGCTGGCTGCAGAGCTCCAGATTGTTGCTTGTATTGTTTGATTGATAGAGCTTGACAAAGAAGTGCCCTGTGAAAGGCAGGGAGGTTGTTCTTGGCTCTGCAAACACATTTTCTGCACCATAAAGCAGTCAGTGTGTGCTCCCCAGGCTCAGAGGGGAGAACAACTCACACTTTCTGCTACTTATTTTTAACAGCAGCATTATTAAAGCAAACAGAAAAAGCTCCAGCACTGATGGGAGGGAGGCAGAACTCTGCACTGGTTGGAATCAACACAACTGTTCCTACTCCTCACCTAGCCCTCATTAGAGAGTGACCCTGCTTTAGCCAGGGGGGTTGGACTCTAGATGACCTCCAGAGGTCCCTTCCCACCCCTGGCAGGCTGGGATGAAGGTGCTGCAGCATCACCATCTGTAGCAATGGGAGAGGTCTAGGTCCCTCAGTAAAGCTTCTAGATGTTCTGACACTAGCATGTGTCAGAAATGTGTTTGAAATAATAGGGAATGGTGAATCACCAGAGGATTTCTTTGGGAAATGAGCTGTGTTTTTTCCTGCCTCTAGTATTTTCAGTTCCCATTTTCCACTCATCTAGGGAGAATGGGAGAGTTCTGGAAGCAAGTTTGCTCTGATTCTCATGCCTAGGGAAGAGTTTCCAGAGTGACTGAGGGCATAGCTTCACCTAACTCAGTGTCTTTGGGCAGGATTTTCTTTCACAGGGTTTGTAGGACAAAAAAAAAAAGTGGGTTTTTTTTCACCCAACACATGTAGAGTGTCTCCTCAGGAGTGAAAACTCTTGACAGAGTTGTTACATGCCCAACCCTCAAGGTTCCAATCATTCAGTGCAGAAGTTTCTGGGTGCACTTCCTTTATCACAACCTTTCACTTTAAAGCCTTGTGCATGAATTTATTTCCATCTGAAACCAAAAATAACCTAGAAAAAGGGAAAAAACCAGAATACAATGTTGTGTCTGTCATCAATGAGGAGGTAATTCTCTGGATTTAGCCTCTCTTGAATGCTGAAGCACATCTCTGGTTGAGATATCCTCCTTTATCTCTGTTTCTCTCCATGTGTTTAACTGGATGGCTCCAAAAGTGATTGATAATTATATCATATATAATTGATTTAGGACATGGACTTAATACCAGGCAGGTGGTGGAGGTAAGCTCTTAGTCCTGCAGAACTAGAGCTCAGGGATGTGATCTCTGTCTTAGTTTTCTCTCAGAAAACAGTGGTGCCAGGAGGTGGTTGAGCGACTCCCATCCCAGGTGTTTTAGGTGTGTCTAGGGGAACTGGGCTTAGGGGGTGCCCAGCAACAAATTTGGTGCTAAAGAATGAACCAAAGCATCAGGCTTCAGCATTTGGCAAAGTAATTACCCAAGCTGAATAATCCAGAATAGGCCATCCCTGAATTTACAGTGTGGGAGAGAAACAGCCTAGGGAAAAACTGCCTGGATTCATTATTGAGTCACCAGGTTGTCACGTTTTTTGGGGGAAAAGGACTTGGGGGGAAAAGCTGGACAGGACCCAGCAATGTGAGCTCACAGCCCAGAAGCCAACTCTGTCCTGGGCTGCATCCCCAGCAGCATGGCCAGCAGGGCAGGGAGGGGATTCTGCCTCTGCTCTGCTCTGGGGAGACCTCAGCTGCAGTGCTGGGGCCAGCTCTGGAGTCCTCAGCACAGCACAGACAAGGATCTGGGGGAGCAGGGTCAGAGGAGGTCACAGGAATGATCTGAGGGCTGGAACTCCTGAAGCCAGGCTGAGAGAGTTGGGGTTGTTGAGGCTGGAGAAGAGAAGGCTCCAGGGAGACCTTCCTGCAGCCTTCTGTTACTTCAAGGGGCTGAGAAAAAAGCTGAGGAGAGACTTCTTAGCAGGTGCTGTTGGGACAGGACAAGGGCTGATGGTTTGAAACTAAAAGAGAAGAGATTGAGACCAGAGAGAAGGAGGAAATGCTTTATGCTGAGGGTGGTGAGAGCCTGTCCCAGGTTGCCCAGAGAGGTGGGAGATGTCCCATCCCTGGAACCATCCCAGCTCAGGTTGTTTGGGGCTGTGAGCCACCTGCTCTAGTTGCAGATGTCCCTGCTGACTGCAGGGGGTTGGACTAGATGACCTGGAAAGGTCCCTTCCAACCCAAATCACTCTATGATTCTAATGACTCTGGTTGCTATCTCTGAGAAATTCAGCTGCAATTTCCCCAGTGCTCTTTAGTCTGTGGTGATGCCATCACCATGTACATGAGGCTTCCTGCAGCAGGGAGAGTTCTCAGGCTGAAGTCCTTAAGTGCCTGTCACCTACAACAGTAGAAATCATAGTGACTATTGTCCTTTTTTTCCCCCTGTGCTTTCACTCCTCTGCTTCTGTTCCCTTGCTTCCAACCCCTCTGCCCCCCTCCTCCTGTCTGCCATCTCCACTTCATACCTCTGTGTCCACCCACGGAGGATTTTGCCCTCAGCAGGCTGCTGAATATCAGATTATCTACAAAGTTCAAGGTAGAAGATTCATTCCATGCTCTTCTGCTTCAGAAGAAACCCTAGACAAAGCTGGACCTGCAGCAAAACAATAAAATGCAGAGTATTTTCCCATCTATTATAGCACTTATTTCCCACCAGCATATGTCAAAGACATCAGCACTTCCATCTTCCTCTCTGTTTACTCCACTCCAGAGGAACTGATTTAATTATCCAGACACATCTGCTTATCTCCTCTGGTTTTTTCCAGGAAACCAGATTAAAAGTTCTGGAAGCTAGAATTGCTCCAGCTGGATGCTGAAGCAGGGAAATGTTGTGAACTGCAATAGAACTTGGACCTTCAAGAGGGATTGAATGTTTTCTTTTCCAAGCTGAAGTGCAGCATGTTCCTATCCTAGGGAATGGTACTAGGAGTTAATCATTAATGGAGTGAGAGATCATTGGGAAGAGCAGATAGGAGGCTGGAAGAATCCTCCAGGTGGCATCACAGTGGCTGGTGCCACCTCCCAAAAAGGGTGAGGAGATCCAATTCTGATCACAGGTTGTTTCCCAAGTGAAACCCCCATGGTTTAGAGGATCCTTTTGGCACCTTTTTGACAAGCACCTCCCTGCTCTAGAGCATGCTTGTCCCACACCCAGCCTGCTGCCTGTGCTCTTCTCTGGCCTTGCCCCATCAGACATCTCATTAGTGATCTGCTCTGGCTGTCACCATGGAAACAGGGGGAAAAAAACCTCCTTTTTCTCCAGCAGTGCTGCCCAGCAGGGCTAGGTAACACAGATCGTGTCTGGCTGCAGCAGCCAGCACAGAGTCCTCATCACAGAACCCTAGAACTGTCAGAGCTGGAAGGGAGCTTAAAGATCATCTAGTTCCAACCCCCTGCCTGCCAGAGACACCTCCCACTAGAGCAGGTCGCCCACAGCGCCATCCAGCCTGGCCTTAAAACCTTCCAGGGATGGAGCTTCCACAGCCTCTCTGGGCAACCTGTTCCAGTGTCTCCCCACCCTGACAGGGAAGAACTCATGGATCCTGCTCCTCTCTCCAGAGAGCAGTAGTAGAAATCCCCTGTGTGCAGAGGAAAAGCTTCTGATGGGCTCCTCAGGGAGCATAGTGCTGTGCTGGACCAGAGAGCATCCTCTCTCTGGGCTAAGCTGTTGTCCTGCCTGGAGCTAGAGCAGAACCAATCCTAGGCAGTGATTTCCCTTCCCAGCTCAGGCTCTGCTCAGGGAGGCACTTTCTGAAGGGAACAGCATGTTCTCCCAGCCAGGCTCTGCTGCTAAGCAGGGACAACACTCCATGGGCACAGTTCCTCCCAAGGCTGGGGCTGCAGAAAGGCTCTGCCTTAGCCTTGCTCCTCTGCACAACAAGGGCACTGCTCCAGCTTGGGGCCCAGCCTGGGCTGCAGGAAGCCAGAGGTGGCAGCTGTGGGGAGGAGGGGACAGGAGAGGTGACCCTCACCTGCCCACCAAGGGATTCCATCCATGGATGTCCTAGTCAGGAGAAAGCTGAGGGATCCCCAAGGCCAAGCCTCTGCTTCAGTGGCCAGTGGCTGAGGAGGACTCTGTCTGTGCTGCCTTTGATCCTGAGCCATGTGTTCCTGACTCCAGCTCCAAAATCCAGCTCCTGAATCTGGTTCCCACCTGCTGCTTGCTCCAGCCTCCTCTCAGGGAGCTGCAGAGAGTGAGAAGGTCTCCCCTGAGCCTCTTCTTCTCCAGGCTAACCAAGCCCAGTTCCCTCAGCTGCTCCTCACAACAGTTATGCTCCAGCCCCCTCCTCTCTTTCCTCACTTTGTGACATTTTCAGGTCAATTCACCTCTTTTCCACTCCACCCCCCATGATCCCTCACATGCATTGCTCCACCCAGGATGGATGTGCTCATCACTGCTGCAGGCTCTGTCCCCTGTGACAACAATCATCACAGCTCAAAATCCAGACTTCAACATGGATTTTTCTTCCATAAACCAACTGGAAAGTTTCCTTTGCTGGCATTAAGAGAAGGCCATGAGATGATATTACAAACTTCTGCTTTTTGGGGCTTTTTTGTCATTCTAATGAGCAGTCATTAGCTGCAAAGAAGAGTTCACTTGTGGTAATGCTTGTAACAGGAGGAGTATTTGTGCCAGCAGTGATGTCAATTTGCTGACACTTTTGGCTCATTAAAACAATATCTATATCTATATAATCACTGTTCTGCAGTGTGTTCCCAGAAAGCCTTCATCTTTTGGAAGCCTGTGACAGGATGGATAGCATCAGAGAGAACATCTTGTAAGGAGCTGCACTCAGAGTGTCATTACACCCTGAGGAATGTTCCTGCATCCCTTTGTGCCTCCAGTTGGGCCAACATCACTCTGTCTTCTGCTCTCCTTCAGCTGAGGGAGCTGAAATGAAGCTGGAAAAGATGACCTGAGAATAGATGTATTTTAATCCAAAGTGTAACTAAGTTTAAATGAGATGTTCCACTCATCCTGACTTGAAAGGGTTTTAATCTCATTTGCCTGAGCCTTCCTCTTGCCCACCTCACCATGGCGTCTCTCCAACCCTGCCCCAAGGTGCCAGGAGACTGCAGTGATCCTGCAGGTCATCCAAATGCTTAAGAAGTCCATGAGACTTATCTGAGTGGAAACTCTGCCACATTTTACCCTGAACAACTGATTTCTGGTGATAGGCATGGGACAGTAGATCCTGCTGAAGGGTTAGCAGGTATTGATGGCTTCCTGAGCTGAGGGTCCCACTGTGCTCTGGCACCCTCACACCAAACAAGCTTCTCCTCCTGCTCAGCTGCAACTTCCTGGCTTCCAGTTGGTGCCCAGTGCCCCTTGGGCTGTCCCTGGGCACCACTGAGCAGAGTCTGGCCCCAGCCTCTTGCCTTCTGTCCTTCAGCTCTTGCTCAGCACTGAGCAGCTCCCCTCTGGATCTCCCCAAAGGTCAGGGGAGAGGAGGAGATAGGCAGTGGATAGGGCTGATTTTCTGATGTCTGGTCTAGGGGAAAGAGCCCATCACAGGTTTGTAAGGGTTTCTTCAAAGGTTTTCTCTGCAGAACAAGGGAGTGCTGGGGAAATGATGTTTCAGAGGGGAATGCACAACTGAGAGCTTTGCTTGAGGACAGGTTGAAGAGAATTTGACTTAAGCTTCTACCTGAAGGCAGAGTCTACCTCTAAGTAGTTGTATACATGACTTAAACTATTTGTTTCTCCTCTCATCCAAACCCTGAATGGTTTATCCTCTTGAACCTCCTTTGTTCTTCTCAGAATAGCAATAAATCCTCCAACTTAATCCATTAAATATGAAAAAGACTCACTGAGAGGGATCCAACTTATAAATGATTCAGAAGGCTGGAAAGCATCTCTTTGAAAACATTTATTATTCATTCCCCTGTTTAGATGAAGTTCCTGTAGGGTTAGTCATTTATTAGGTATTGGCTTCTGGGGAGTCCACCAGATAGATTGGTCTGAAAGAGCTCAAATATCACCAAAGAGCAGCAAAAAGTTACAGTTGCTGATGAAGATAATGAATAGAAAGTGCTGGTTTTGCTAAGATACCAGATGGAGCCCAAGCAGTTAGTTGAGAGAGCAAATATTGTGTCCCTAATGCAAAGAGGACAAGTGACATCCAGTTAGGACAAGCAGCATCAGGTGGAATGCAGGGGGGGGTGTGGAAATTACTGGGCAAAAAGTTCCTAGCTGAACAAAAATAAGAGTATTAGTTCAGGACAGGTCACTTTCAAGAGAAGAAAATGACTTTGCAAACCCAGATTTCATCATCTGAACCAAACCTTCTCCTGACTCATGGAAGCAATCCTAGCATTCTGAAAGGTGTCCTTGAAAATGCTGGTGAGGGAGCCCCTTCCCATCATCCAGCTCCTCCTGGACTCAATGGGTGGGAGTTTCCTCACCAGTTCACACAGGTTTTGTGGTAGAGCCCCAACTGATGGCAGTGAAGAACCTCAAGAGGTCTTTTCCAACCATCCTGAGTCTGTTGACCTTATTGACCCTAACAGTAGTTGCAGTTGGCTTTGCACTGGGAGGTGGTGGCTAAGTGCTCAAACACTAATGCATGGCTGTCTCCTGACCATCACAGGGGGTGTGAGGTTTTTGAGGGGACACTTTCTGCACAGCTCTGCTTTTCTCTTCCTAAACTGATGGTGGGAAAACTCATTCCCCACCACGTTGGTGGAAGAGAAGCCAAAGGGAATGGTTCCAGTTGTGATAAAGCACTTTGCAAAAGCAAGGCAAGTCTGGGGGGAAGGAAGGGAGCTACCACAGAGCAGACCAGGAGTTGTCCTACTGTTTTATGGGAGCCTCAAAGGGGCTAAAGGACCCCTGGCTGCTTGGCCAAGTCAGATGTTTGAAGTGTGTGTGGTCAACCTAAAGGTAGCACATCCACAGCAGTGCTTTTGACCTGACAGTTTGCAAGAGTCTTGACTAGAAAATTGTTTTGGTTGGAAGAGATCTTTCAGATCATGGAGTCCAACCATTACCCAGCACTGCCAGGTCACCACTAACCCATGGCCCTCAGCACCACATCTCCAGGGCTTTGAAACCCCTCCTGGGATGATGGTGACTCCACCACTGCCCTGGGCAGCCTGGGCCAGGCATTGACAACCCTTTTAGGGAAGAAATTGTTCCTCATGTCCAACCTAAACCTCTCCTGGTGCAACTTGAGGCTGTTTCCTCTTGTTCCTTGGGTTAGGCTGCATGAGGGTCAAGCTATGGCAGGGCAGCAGTGCCTGCTGGAACTCATTAATGAAAGACTCATGCTGGGTTTGGATGGACTAAGAATTGAGGAGTTGATTGGTTGGTTGTCACTGAGACATGTAGAGACCATTTGGTCTCTCCTCAATCACCAAGTGTCAGCAGCTTTGAGCTGGGTAGAAAAAAGCCAAAGGGGAATGATGGCTATTTCATTGTTCCTGACCACAGGCAGCATTTTTAATTGCAGCAAACCCTCATCAAGCATTAGCAATCACATGTAGACAACAGACAGCACAACAACAGGCAATGAATAATCTGAAGCCTTTCCAGACTCATCACTAATCTATGAATCAAAGGATAATTGAATATTCTCCAGTAGCTTCCCTGCTCTCAACCATTTAATCCCTGAACCTTCTTCAAGTGGGGGGAAAAAAAAATCTCTTGTAGCTGAAAAGCAGCTCCTGTTTATTAACCACAACAAATCAGAGCAGGAATTTTCATAACTGAAAACTGTGCTGGCTTCAGATTTTTCTTTGCTGGAAGATTAACTGGTTTTGAGTTGCTTTGGGATCTTTTTTTTTCTTGTATCTTTTTTTTTTCCCCCCTTTATATTTTACCTTTCCATTGCAATCCCCTCCCCAGCTCACTGAGGGCAGCTGCATGGTCTCAGCCCATGCTCCTCTGTTTTCATGTGCTTAATTGGCCTCAGAAGAGCAATTAGTTCTATGTTACCTCCTTTTTATCTAGACCTTGCATTTTTTTTTGTCCTGAAAACTGTGTAATTGGTGCAAGATAGAAAATGCACAATCTGTGAGAGATGAGATCTTGATAAACCTCTTGTGTTTAAGGAGGAAAAAATGTTTCTGAGGGGTTTATCTGTAATCCCAGAGATGCTGCCTCTTTTGCAGGGTTACATTCAACTAAGTAAACAGCAGTTAGAATATTAACTGTTGGTTTAAATACTTCTGGGGAAGCTTTTAGCATAAGATACAAGGTTTTCATTGTTTTGAAGTCATATTAGCCCTAGCAATAAGGATGGGAACTCACATCCTCATCATGACATGTGTTTCTCAAAGGTGTCTCCTCTCAGAGAACATTATTTATTTGATGGAATCATAGAATTGTTTGGGGTGGAGGAGATCATTTCCTCTTGTCCTGGGACCTAGGAGAAGAGCCCAAGCCCCACCTGGCTCCAACCTCCTCTCAGGGAGTTGCAGAGAGTGAGAAGGTCTCCCCTGAGCCTCCTCTTCTCCAGGCTAACCAAGCCCAGTTCCCTCAGCTGCTTCTCACAAGACTATTAAAAGCAAATCTAGATTTTAAATATGAAATAATTTTAATATTAAACCCCAAATCTTAGCTTTAAAAACTAATCTATCTAATAATATTGAAAAAAAAAAGAAACAATTCTTCTCTTCCTACACAACTGCCCTGCAATTAGTAGAAGGCTTCAGATCTCCTCCAGGATTTAGTTCCTCTGCAGACAGGCAGTGCCTGGCTGCAGCTCCCTACCACAGCCAATTTATTCTCTCCTCAGCCAAAAGAAAAGAAAAAAGACAATTCTACCACCCCTCTGGCTTGCTGCACCCCAAGGGGTGGCTGAGAGTGGGAGGTAGCTGCAGCCAAATCAGAAACATCCCATTTTTGGGTAGCCCTGGGAATTGGGAGCCAGTTCCAAAAAAAGGCTGTGATTGAAACTGGAGTTGAGCCCTGGCAGCACTCAGAATCCTTCCAGTTGAAATGGCAAGGGGCACACTGAACCCCTAACAAACTGCTGTTGTGCTCTGTGGGCAAAAATACCCCAGCTGTTTGGAGAGCATCAGTTTGGGGAGGTTTGAATATCCTGTTGCCAGTTATCCATCACCCTGATCCTGCTGGGGGTGACCCTGCTGGAGCAGGGGGGTTGGACTGGGTGATCCCCAGAGATCCCTTCCAACCCAAACCATGCTGGGATTCTGGGATTCAACATGTAACTGTAACTTGGATTTAGTTGTCCAAAAATAGGCAGAACAAAAGAGCAGAACTGGTAATAACATCTGCAGAACTTTGCTGCTCCTTTAGCTTGATCATGACTTTGCATATGATTAATCCAGTTTCTGATGTAAGAGGAGATGTGATGATAAGGAAGAAGCAAGGAAACTATGAAAATAATATGTTCACTGAGTTGACTTTTCATCTAACAAAGGATTTTCCTGAGAACACAGAGTGCTTGTTTTACATTTGCTTAGGTGTTTTTACACTTTTGACACTTAAATTCCCTCTTTGTTGGTTATTTAGTCACCTTCAATTCCACGTTATGCTGTGATTTCCTAGCTAAGCATAGCAACTGCCATTGTTTCTTTGTGCTAGCTAACCTTCAGGAAGCATTATTGGCTTCAGCTCAAACGAATTTTGTTTAGTCACCAAAAAAATAATGTCTTTTTCTGGTTCAGTAAACCTTGGGTGTTAGCCAACAGAAACCTTGATCTGCTGAAACACTTCCACAGAAGAAGAAAGGAATGAATGAGAAAGGGATGCAAAACCTCTTGAGATTAGAAACTGCTTTCATATTTATTCCATTTTTTTTTATTCCTTTTGACTCAGTTCTCATCTGTGACTGCACTGCTGCCATTGGGCAGGCTGGAAAAGTTCTGTAATCTAAATTATTTCCCCTTTTTTATGGGCTACCTAAAGCTTCAGGAATTATTGCAATCTTACTTCAGCCTGTGCAGCTTCACCTTTTCTCCTTGTTCCTGAGCATCTCTAACCCCTGCCAAAGAAATCCAGGCAGTGATGCAGAAGAGATCCAATTCTGCTCAACCCCCCCCAGGATGGTGACCAAAAATGAGGTTCTTAATCCCCATTGAGCCAAGCTCTCCAAAGCCTTTAGAAGAACCATGTGGAGAAGTCTGTAAGGGCAAAACTTCACCTAGTCCAACTCTTCCTTTGGAAACCATGACAGGAGAGCAGAAGAATTTCATCATTGCTCTAGAGTTAAGCTATTAGCCCAGGTCTTACCCCCAAGGCACAGTTAGAGAACATCAAGTGTTTAAAGCTGTGCAAAGGTCTTTCCCCCCCTGTTTCTCCCTGGTAGTGAAGCATCTGCTGTGTATTCATGATGGTAAAATGCAGGAGGAGATGAGATGTTCTCCAGCCTTCCCTGGGGTCTCCATGGTTCTGCTAGAGAAGCACATTGAAATAGAGCATGAATAGAAGGGGCACAGCAGAAGGAATATTTGTTTCTGATAGGTCCTCCATAATTCAACAAACAAAGCACAACAAGATAGCACTGCCAGGGTGGCAAAATAACTCAGACATTGATTTTCTGGATGGAGAAAATGGATTGCTACATAAACACTGCCATGAAAAAACAATCCCAAAGGAAATGGAGACATGAAGACACAATTCACACACAATCTTTAGTGCCTTTTTTTTTGGCTCCCAAGCCACAGCCACTGAATGCATCAGGAAAAGGATGAAGTAAATCTCCTTTTATTCAAATTCTGCTGCTTAAAAGCCAATTTTTCATCCAAGAATCTCAAGATTAATAGAGGAATAATAGACTCCTTAAAAATGGCAAAGATAAATAGAGGTACAAAGAAAATGTCTATTAGATTTCACACTTTCCTGAGTGCTTTTAATTCCCTTTTCTTTATAAGTGCCTGCTCCTTACTAAGAGATCAGCTCTTGACTTAGGGAGCAGCAGAGTTTCTTTAGCAAGAAAATTCCTCTTCAATATCTTCATGTAAGGATTTTTGTGCTCAGATCTGGTTACAGAGAGAGGCTGGAGCTTTTATAATCCCAGGGAGAGCAACATCTCCTTAGTAGTCTCAGAAGAGCTCACAGAGCATCTCTTCTGGAGAGATAAGGAACAATGACATGTTATCTTTAAGGAACACTTTACCATATTAATAAAATATCATAATTTTAATGGAGTCCTGGGTCCAGCTCTGGGCTCCCCAGTTCCAGAGAGACAAGGAACTGCTGGAGAGAGTCCAGCAGAGCACAGGAAGATGCTGAGGGCACTGGAGCATCTGTGGCAGGAGGAAGGGCTGAGGTCTCCCCAGAGCAGAGCAGAGGCAGAATCCCCTCCCTGCCCTGCTGGCCATGCTGCTGGGGATGAGCCCAGGACAGGGTTGTATCCTGGGATGACAGAGATTGATTCTGTGTTTATTGTGAATGAACATGAGCATAGAGAAATCTCTGGCCATTGCCTAAGTTTTCATGTACTGATGAATATAAACCCTAGCAAACATTTGGTGCCTGGAAACTGCTGCAGTATAAACAATATCTCCAGGAACTGGTGTGCTTGCTTATTATCAGGGGAGAGGAGGAGCAGAGCCAGGAGGAGATGACAAAAAGAAAAATAGGGATTTTGGTGAATAATTCATTGCCATTTCAGTAAAGCCATTTCCCACCCTGGCAGTCAGTCCAGTTGCTCATTCAAGGAAGACTTTTTGATCTACTCTATTTCCAGGCATTCACAGAGGTCTAGCAATGAGTACAGACCACCCTCACCATAAAACATTTCTTCCTTCTGTCCAGTCTAGACTGCCCTCATCTTTAATGTGTAGAAGTCTGGACATTGAAAGCAGAGCCCTGAAATCAGTCTCTCTTCCCCAGAATCATTCCTGTTGCTTGGAGCAGTTCTGAGGATGCCCTGAGATGGAAGTAGGACACCATTCCCCCCAGGGATGAGGAAAACACTTTCCCTTTCCTCTTCTACAGAACAAAGCTGGCTATAGAGGATCTATCATGTTTTCAAGAACAAGCTGCTGAGCTCCCTTCACCATTCCAAGTTCTCCTGCTTTTTGGACAGCAGAGACACCTCATCCCTTGCTGTAAGGGGGAGGAGGGCCAGCTTGTCCTCCAGGGCTCAGCTGAGGCTGTTAGCCAGGAGCCCTGCTGCTTCCTCACCCTTGTCATCCTCTGCCCCAGGTGCAGCCACCAAGCCTGGGGCAGAAGATCCTCTCTCAGGTACATCTGCTTGAGGGATAAGGCATGACAACTGAAGACAATCTCCCCTCCCTCCAGTGCCCTCTGGTCTGTGCTTTTCCTGGCTGGATGGCAGCTCCCTGCCCATTCCTTGCAGGTTGTCAGCCACTCTTGCAGGGGATTTAAGCATTGGTGATGATGTCTTCTCACTTGGAAGAGGCAGGAACTCAGGTGGCATTTGCATCATCCACATTTGGCAACAGGCTCTTGAAATAGTCCCTGGAGTTCATCTGGGTTCGTTTCACCCTCATCCAAGGATGGAATTCACCTGACCTATTTTAGAGTGAGATGAATCCCTATCCAGAACTGCCTTTTTATTTTGGCTCTGCTGAGGACAAAAGGCATCTACAAAAGCAGCTCAGATGTAAAGAGTTGTAGTAGAGATCGGGAAAGGTGTTAAATCCCATGTGGTGTCAGAAGGATGGACACAGCCCTGGGTGGGATTAGCTACTGGTGGCTTGTCTGTTTGGGGAGCACAGGAGGTGTTCCTAGATGGTCTGCATAATTAACAAATGATCAGCTTAAGGAAATGGATTTCAGAGTCTTTGGAGCCATGCCTAAATGATACCTAAGACTAATCTCTGGCAGGGGGAATGGCTAAACCCTAAAGGTTTTCCCTTCAAGAGAAAACCCAACGTGGCCATTTTTCTCCATGGCCACGTTTCCAGCTTGCCTCTGGAGCTAGCTCTCATCCCTCTCTGGTAGGACATGTTTCTACAAGAGGAACATCAGCTGCAAGGTAGGAGAGCAGGGATGGACACCTCAGTGAGGATGGCCAAGAGCTGATCCACACACAAACAGAACCTGTCTCATGGTAGGATATTTTGACCTGCTCAAGGTGGAAACCCAAGAGTTTTGCTTGGACTTCATGGTGCTTGGGGTTGTTTTGAGTCCATTCTGACTCAAAACATGGGAGTTTTGTTTGGTTTTTTGTTTGTTTGGGGTTTTTTCCCCTGTTTTTTGGGGGGGGGTTTATTGAGTCCATCATGTTTTGAGTCCACAACATGCAGCTTCTGAGCTTCTACACTCACAATGTTGGTAGAAAAATGTGGTGGGGATTTGCACCTTCCAGACAAAGCAACCTTGGAGCTGGTTGGGGTTTTTCTGTGGTTGGTTGGTTTGTTAGCTTTATTTTTATTGGTTTGGTTGGATTGGTTTGTTTTATTTGTTGTTGTGGTTGCTTTGGGATGGCTTTTTGGTGTGTGTTTTGGTTGCTTCTTTTGAAATGCCACATTTACTCTGTCAGTCCAAAGCCCAGCATGTCAAACTGGTTTGGTTTTGGGATTGTTTGGGTTTGTTTTCTGGTTTTCTTCTTATTTTTGTTGGGCTTTTTGTTGATTGGTTAAGGTGGTTTTTTGTTTGCTTGTTTAGTGTTGGGGTTTTTTCCCTTCCCAATTATTTCATATGTATTGGTCTTTGGCCTCTGAGCCTTCAAAGGCACAATCTACCACCCACCTACCTCACCAGCATGGCTTGAAACAGAGTGATCAACCATAGTGGAACAGCTTATAGGATGATGATCCTCACTTAATTTCAGCCCTTTAGAGGTCAGGCAAAGCTTGTTGTCTCATCTACCTTTACCAGCAGTGGAAACCTCTAGAGGGTCATTCTTTCAGCTCAGGACTTAAACAGCAGCCAGGATAAACAAGCTGAGATGTTGGATGGTTATTGAAAGAGTCTGGCTGGCTCATATTGAACTGAGCAGTCAGGATGTCTAACCATTAGATGGCTGAAGTTCCATTAAGTCATTTACTCTCTCCATGACATATGAGCTGGATTAGAACCTCACTTCCACCCCTGCAGCTGTATTGATCCCCAAGTGCACACAAGGCCCAGGGAAGAGGCACAACCCTGATTCCTGGCACTGCTGAAGCTAACAGGGTGGATACAGATGTTGCCTGCTCAGTGGAATCAACTAGCTCTGCTTTCCCAGGGTCATTTCTCAAGCTGCTTTTTAAGGCTGAAGAACTGCTCTGAATGAAGTGACATTTGCTGCTATTTGTCCTGCTCCCAGGAAGCTGCATGCTAAGGATGGCTCTGGAATGTGCTCTTTGGTTGCCCACAGAAGGATACTACAGGGGTGATGTTCAACATGACAGACAGCCCTGGCCAGAGACAGCAGCAGGACAATGGGGACTTAATGAACAAAGCTTGATGACAGGGCAACAGGTCATGTTTAAACACCTAAATACCACTGAGTTTATTCATTTTGGGGTGGGGGGGTGGTTTTCCTGTTGGCTCAGGTGGTGCAAATCTCTGTTCCTCTACAGCTGACTGCTCAGCACAGTTAAAATCTTGCTGAGCTTGAGATTAAAACTCCTCCCCAACTTTGGCCATGGTGAAGATTCAGCTGGGCCAGCTTGTCTCTGACCAAGAAAGGTTGGACTAGATGATCCTTGAGGTCCTATCTATGGGTTCCAGGACCCTGTGAGAGAGCAGCTGCTGTTGCACTGTGTGAGCAGTTTGTGTCCAGCTCCCCTGAAGCTATCTCAAGTCCCTTGTAGAACATGCAGTTAAGGGAAAGCCTTCCACAAGTGTGTGGTGTACATGCTTTAAAGAGTTCTTCTGGGAACATTGGGATGGTTTTCCCACGTTTCATAGCCTCTAAACCCCCCCACTCCCATCAGAGTGCCTACCTGGAGGCATGGGGGAGTCCTGCATATAGTATGGGCATGGAGAGAGCAGAGCTGGGGCCTGATCCAAGCTCTCCTGAAGCCACCAGGAGTTTTCTCCTTGTTCTTGTCTCCCCATTTTTAATCAGACCTTTATTTCATCCCTCAGTCTTGCTCCCTTGGTGTCCACTGGACATCATCCTCAGTGCAACCAGGGACAGGAACAGGTTTGCCAACTATGCTTCAAGAGATTGCTGACTCTTCTCCTGTGTCCTACTTCATGTGGTTATTAAAGAGCTCATTCTCTTCACAGTCACTCTTACACCTTTCTTTATCTTCCCTAGACTTTGCACTGTCTCCTGGAGGTGCAGCCCTTCCTGAAGGTGTGGAGAGAAGGGGAAAGTGTGTTAGATGTGTTCCTCACACCCATCTGGGCTTGCAGAGACATGTGCTGCAGGAAAGAGCTTCACAAGCATTGACAGTAAGTGCTGTGGGGTTTTTCTGACTTAAAGAGTAGAGTAGCTGATACCTAGGCTTTTTGCTTGCTTGTTTGGGTTTTTTGTTGTTGTTTTAGGGTTTTTGGGGGGGCCTTTTGGGTTTTCTTGTTGGTTTTGTTTTGCTGTTTTCTTATTTTTCATTGAATTTTAAAACATTGCATTCACTGTTCCCTGGATAAACAGCTCTGAAAAATCTACATGTATAAACCTTTCTCAGAGAGGTAGTGATAGGACAAGAGGAAATGACCTCAAGCTGCACCAGGGGAGGTTTAGATTGGAGATGAGGAACAATTTCTTCCCTGAAAGGGTTGTCAAGGCCTGGCCCAGGCTGCCCAGGGCAGTGGTGGAGTCACCATCATCCCTGGAGGGGTTTCCAAGCCCTGGAGATGTGGTGCTGAGGGCCATGGGTTAGTGGTGCTTGCAGCCTTTCAGGACTTCAAGGGGATTAGAAGAAAGCTGGGAACAGTCTTTTTAGCAGGTGCTGTTGGGACAGGACAAGGGCTGATGGTCTGAAACTAAAAGAGGAGAGATTGAGGAGAGAAGGCAGAAGTGTTTTGAGCTGAGGGTGGTGAGAGCCTGTGCCAGGCTGCCCAGAGAGGTGGGAGATGTCCCATCCCTGGAACCATCCCAGCTCAGGTTGTCTGGGGCTCTGAGCAACCTGCTGTAGTTGCAGATGCCCCTGCTGACGGTGGGGGGTGGGACTGGGTGACCTTGACAGGTTCCTTCCAACCCAAACCATTCTATGATCATACTGTTACAATCACATCAACTGCCCCTCAGATCCCAGCACAAGAAGTATTCTGCCTAGATCAGGGCACTTATTCCTTGGTCTTTTTGAGAGGACTCCCCCAAAAGAAAGCAGCTCTGTTACATTAATCACCCTGGCACTTGTCAACCTCTTCATTCCTTGGGGTCCCCAATTGGTGCTGCCCATCATCAGACCAAAGCAGGCTCCACCACTGCTCTCCAGCCCAGTCCAGTGTGGCTTTAGCTGCTGGGAGACTGAGGATGAGATGGAGAAGTCCAGACTGTGGTTTGTGTTGGACACATGAATGCCTAAGGACAGAGTGGGTGCCAGATTGTTCTCCAAGAGGATCATTTCCTATTTTTTCTCCCCCTTAGAGCTAATCCTCTCTTTACTCTCAAGGAGGAAGATCACCCCAAAGCCATGGTTAACTAGTTAGCTTCTAATTGCTACCTTTCAACTTCCAGCCCTGAAGCTGTGACCATGCCCTGGTTATTATCTCTTGTTGTGTAGAGGAACTGCTGCCATTTCTGCAGCCTTGAAGATTTGTTCCTTGCTTCTCAAAAAGCCCTTTGGGAGCCCTGAATATTTCTGGCATGTCCTGAATAAGCTGGAAAGAGGAAAAAGGGAGATGAAATAGAAACCAGAGTCTCATTTTAGTGGGAGCCATCATTAATTACTGATGCCCAGCCATGCAGTTGTGACAGATGGCCCAGGCTTGGCAAGGATGTGCCACGAGCATAGATCTTCCAGAGAAGGGCTGGGTGGATAAATGTTAGTTAGACAGCATGGAATTCATCTTTTTGTCTTTAGAGTGAATTTATTCAGCCCTTGTCTCCCAGTCTCACCAAGCAGGGAGTTGTTGAAGGTAAATAATGATTGAAGAGAGAGAATAATGCAGATGCACACCAGAATCGGGAAGAGTTGGCTGTGGGCTGGGATCCTTGTGGGGTTTGTTGGATCCATAATCACTGTTCCCAGGGGATTCTGTCCATGGACATAAACCCAGCATATGTTTAAGAGTGACTAATTTCTTTGGGGAGGGGGATTCTGACCCCTACCACCAAGAAGCTACCAGCCAGAGGGGGCAGGTTGCAGTTATGTAGCCTATCTGCAGACAGGTCCTCTAGTCCCAAAGTCTTTTTGCTGCTGTAAATCTTCCTTCAACTTTTGGCTTGATTTATTAGTTCCTGGTTACTAGAAGCAAGGAAAGGAATGAGGTATGGTTTGGAAGGTCTCAGCACCACTGCTGCCTGGGCTGAATTTGTCCTCTCTCTAACAGACAGGAACAATTTGTCCATCAGAGCTCCTGAGGAAATCTTGATGTTTCTGGGAGAGTCACTGGCTATGAGATGAGTCTAAGATGACCAAGCGTGTAACCCTTTGTCTCCCAGCTTGGGACTCCTCTCATCTAAATTAAAAGAGGGAGATTTAGACTAGATAGAGGAAATTCTTTATGGGAAGAGTGGTGAAAGCCTGGCCCAGGTTGCCCAGAGAGGTGGGAGATGTCCCCTCCCTCTGGAACTAACTTCACCACTGTCAGGATGAGCTATCTAGCCTGAACCCCTGCAGAGAGAAAAGACACCTCCAGAAGGAACTGCTCCAACCTTTGTCTGCTTTTCATTACAGAAGTTTTTAACCTACTTTCCCTCTGATTTTTCTCTTTGCTGGCAAGATGACTTAGTGATGAGCAACTACCCCAAATCCTATACTGCTCTGATTCATCTTGGATTCCTCCTGCCTATTAGTCCCTCCTCATCTTCCCACTTAGCCCCTCTTTATGGACTGAAAGGCCCCAAGAAGGTCTCCTCAGAGCCTTCTCCAGGCTGAACAACCCCAACTCTTTCATCCAGAGAGTTATGTCTGTGCAGATCTTCACTGGATGATAACAAAAACCATCCCCTCACCCATTAACTTAGGTGATGTGAAACACTGATAAAGGAAGAGCAGCCACATTGTGCAGCTCTAGTTAGTCTGACCCTAAGCTACAGGAAGAGATTAAATCACTTTTTCTATCTGAGATGAAAAATCAGTGGGGAATGTACCCTAGTAAGTCAGAGACAGGAGATCTGTCTGTAAGCTTCTGGTTTCCACTGCTAGGATTCTCTTTTCAACTCCAGCTCTGCTCAAGCCTCTCTTGGATCAGAGGAGAGCAACCAGGCCAGCAAAGCTTGTCTGCAACCTACCCATCCTTCTCCAGCTTGGTTAAAGCCCTGCAGAGCACAGAGGACCTGCTGCCCAGAGGGGCTGGGTTGCAGACACAAAGCCAGAGGGGAAGAGAGGGAAGGAAGAGCAGCTGCAAATGCTGTTGGGGAGGTAGGAGGAGGTAGAACTTCTTTATGTCTGAGGGACTCTAATGTGGTGAAATGATGTGATAAAGTAATTCAATTACAACCTACTGTAAGCCACTGGAGTTAATGATGGGTAGAGTGATAGGATTTTAGGAGGAAGCTGTTTTAATTTATGGCAGAGATGGCAAATGTCAAAGCTGCCTTGATTCCTGAAGAGCCTGGAGAATCTCATGGATTGAATGTTAGGGGAGGGAGGAAAATCAGCTGTGACTCTGAGAAGAAACTGTTCCCTCTTCAGTGTTCATGTTCAGTCACAAATATTGCTGTGTTTAGGTAAAAATGAGGATTATTTGTTGCTTTTTGGCAGATTTGAGGGTATATTTGTGCACTTAGCTCCTGCCTCTTGGGCCTTTCCATTTCCCATCTGTTCCCATAGGTTTCGTAGGGATGTAATAACCACAAGAAATTTATGGGTGCCAGTTGATAAATGCATTAGATTTGGGGGTTTCCTGTCTCAGGTGTTAAGCTGAGGTTACAAATACACTGTAAATGCCTTTTTCTGTGTAGCCTTTTCACTCTGCTGTCAGAAACATGCCCAAAATTCCAACATACCTCAGCAAATGAAAGATTTCTCTGCCAATTCTCAGGGCAACTCAACCTTTTCAACCTCATTTAGCTTCTTCTACAAACCAAAAGCAGTTTTTCAGAGGAGATAAATGATTTTTCACTGCAGGGATGCCAAAGTTGCTCAGATAAAATGGGTAACTTTTGCTGGAGATGAGTGGATGGGAAAAGATGTTGCTTGTTATCCATTTAAAAGGACTTTGCACTGATCAAAATGGCAAATATTTCCTATGTTTTGGAGGAAAATAAAGAAGTGACAAGTTCATTTGTTGCAGTGCTGCTAGAATAATGTGACTGCTTCCTGAGTGTCAAAGGGAGAGACAAAATGAAGTAGGTGTGTGGCAAAAACTGTCTTCACCTGGGTACCAGCAGCAGAGGGAGGGAAGGGTGAGCACTGGCATGGGCTCTTCCCATGAAGCTTTTCAGCAAGCAGGGGTAGATGTTCCACAGACAGTCAGGTAGGTAGCCAGGGAGTCCAGCATATCAAAACCAGTGTGAAAGCTGTGGAGATGTGGTGCTGAGGGCCATGGTTTAGTGGTGACCTGGCAGTGCTGGTTAATGGTTGGACTTGAGGATCTCAGAGGTCTCTTCCAACCAAAGTGATTCTGTGGTTGATGTTCCTAGAATAGAAGCAGTATAACTGCTTTCAGACCTGTGCCTGACATAACTTTCCACACCAAAGCAATAGCAGAATCATAGAGTCTTAGAATTGCCAGAGTTGGGAGGGACCTTAAAGATCACCTAGTTCCAACCCCCCCTGCCTGTCAGGGACACCTCCCACTGGATCAGATTGCCCACAGCCCCATCCAGCCTGGCCTTCAAAGCTTTCAGGGATGGAGCTTCCCCAGCCTCTCTGGGCAACCTGTTTTAGTGTCTCACCACCCTACCAGTGAAGAACTTCCTCCTGATACCCAATCTCAATCTCCCTTCCTCTAGTTTGCATCCACTCCCCCTAGTCCTATCACTACCTGACCTCCTAAAGTCCCTCCCCAGCTTTCCTGTAGCCCCCTTCAGATACTTCAGATGGTAGAATGTTGTGGCATGCAGGGGTTGTACTCACAGGTACTTTTAAACTGCTAGGGAGAAGGCAGTGCAGGATGTAAGATCCTGGTGGTGTTTCTCCTGCTTCAGCATGCAGGCAGCAGCTAAAAGAAAAGAGACTCACAAGATGAGGCTTGAAAGCTGCATCACTTTTGCAGGAGGTGATGTTCCACCACTGGTAGCTGACACACTAATAACAAGCTGGCAAGTTCCAACATGATGCTCTGTGGTGGCAGTGCAACACCTGCTGCCAAAATAGATTTGTCTCACACAAGTAACTCTGAGGGCTAGGTGGAGAATGAGCTCCTGAATTCTGAGGCCACAGGTTCTGCTGGAAAGAGAAAGAGTTTGGAGTTGTTCTCTTTAATCAGAGTTTAGCAAGAGCTTATCAAGGCAGTTCAAGGATAATTAGATCAATTTAAACAAAATTTAGTTTTTAATTTAGTTTTTAAGGCCTGGGCCAGGCCTTGACAACCCTTTTGGGGAAGAAATTGTTCCTCATGTCCAACCTCAACCTCCCCAGCACAACTTGAGGCTGTTTCCTCTAGTCCTTGTCCTATCACTATGATTCTATGATTGATTCTCTGATTGCTTTTATGATTGATTCTATTCTTCTTTAATTCTCTGATTGATTCTGTGACTCAAGGGAAACAAAGCAAAGAAGGGGTAGGAGAGAGAATGGAAGCAGAACACCACAAAGGGAATGAGATATGGATTGGGAAAAGATAAGAGGGAGAAGAAGGGAGGGGAAAAAGTCCCTGGTTTATGTTTAGATAATGATCCATATTTTTAGCAGAAGCTGACTCTTTGGTGGCAGCCATAACTATGCAAAACAGCAATCTGCATCCTAACTATCTAGTGTAAGAGCAGAAGGTTTACAGTCTCTCAGAGCACACACACCATGTGCCATGACTGATGACACTTTGCAGCACGGGAGCTGTCAGCACCAGCGTGCTCCCAAAGCCACTGATAGAGATTTAGCTCAAGCCTGGCTTATCTCTACAGTGCTCTTGTTCAGAAGTAGTGATTCTGGAATGAGTGGCTGACCCTTGGTGAGATCAATAAGCTTGAAACATCAGCCAGGAGGAAAGGGAGGAGTAAGGAACCAGTAGGTTTGCTCAGTGGTGGGTTGCAATCCTTGCCATGTCCTCTCAGATCATCACACTCTCTCTCCTGGAAGAGGACTAAGGTGTAAATGAAACTGGCACCCTGAAAGGCTTTGAAGGCTCCTTTAAAACAGGAGGATGAACATCCACTCTGGTTGTTGGAGGAGAAACTTGCCTAAGAGCAAGCCACAGATTCTCTGCTGCTGTCATGGTTTCTTGCCTCTAATATTTGCTGCTTTATTCGTTGTTACACTGAGGAATGATCACAGGCTGCTCCTTGGGCCTGCCTTAAAACCACAATATGCGTCTAGAACTCCAGAAGAGAGAAACCAACACTTTATTGTCCTGAAGTGCTTAACCCCATGACACCTGCTGAGAAGGAAATTGCCTGGGGTATTTCACTCACTGCCGGAGCTGAAAAGGGCTTGAAAGTAGCAGGAGCTCTTTAGAGAGAGCAGACTCGGGGCTAAGCAGGACAAAACCTCCAAGCCCAACCCATTCCCAAAAGCTGGGTTAGAAACAAGCAGCATGGAATAGAAAACTTGTCCTTTTGATGCAGGGACTGAGTGCAAGTCTATAGTCTGGAGAGGAGGAGGTTCAGGGGAGACCTGCTCACTGTCTACACAACTCCCTGCAATGAGGTGATAGCAAGGTGGGACTGGGTCTCTTCTCCCAAGGAACAAGTGATAGGACAAGAGGAAATGGCCTCAAGTTGCACCTGGGCAGGTTCAGATTGGATTTTAGGAATGATTTCTTCCCCCAGAGAGTTCTCAGGCTCTGGCCCAGGCTACCCAGGGCAGTGGTGGAGTCATCATCCCTGGAGGGGCTTCAAAGCCCTGGAGCTGTGGTGCTGAGGGCCATGGGTTAGTGGTGACCTGGCAGTGCTGGGGACCAGTTGGGCTTCAAACCAAAACAATTCTCTGTTTCTATGATTCTAACATTCATCTTCAGCCACACTGTGCTCACTTTGTCTCTCAACAAGAGCAAACCCCATGGTAGTTTCTTCAGGAGGCTTCTATTCCTCTTTAATTCTCTGCAGATCAAAATCTTGGGTTTTTTGGGGGGTGTGCTAGACATTTCCCACAGGTTGAAGTAGAAAGGCTCCACTCCTGGTGGGTGAAATTGGGCACACAAGTACTGCTAAAATGGGAGCTCTCTGGATTTCTGGGCTGCACTAAGCCTCCCAGCTCTCTCTCTTGAGATTTGAATAGTGCCATTAGCATCTTCATTTGGCAAGGGAACCTGCTCACATTCAGATGGAGCTCATCTCATTTGAAGCATGATGGAGACTAATATGCAGCTTCCTATGGAATGGAGTTAATCAAGCTCTTATTATTATTGTGCTGTCTGCAGCCATTGAATTCCTGCTGCTTCCACTGCCCATTGCACAGAGGGGCTGGGAAGGGCTTGCAGAGCATGGCCACTGGCATCCACTGAGGTCCTGTTGTCTGGTCACTGTAAGGACCTTCTCTGGCCAGGACTCTCAAGAAAGGAGTCAGGTTGAAAGAAAGATTCCTCCCCCCTCAAAAAAAAATTAAAAGTATCCAGCACTTAAACCAAAAGATATTGTTTCTATAGATAATGTTGTAACTATTGTTTTGCCTCCTGTCCAGCAGTTTCCTTACTGTTGCTGCCTTAATATCAGGTTGTTGGTACCAAGTCTGGACATATCTTCTCTTGTGGGTTTGTTTTTTCCATCTAGTAAGTCTGGCAGATGTTGTTCTGAGGCAAGATTAATCCTAACACTGCCATTAGCACTGAGCTGTGGGTTCAGTGAGATGGAAAGGAAGGGAAGGTGCTGCTCAGAACAGGCAGAAAGTGGCAGATAATTGCTTGCTCAGCAGCTTCCACTGGAAAAAATGAAAAGGGTGTTTGTAGTCCAGTGGTTAGCATTCATGTCCTGGAGCAAATTCAGAGCTCCAAGGTGCTGGTCCAGATGGTGCTGTCAGGGAGACAAAGAGCTGGGGCTTGCCTTTGCTTCACACAAAGGAGTGGGATCTACAGCTGGCTGTTTCCTAAGAGAACAAATGTGATGTTGGGAAAATGTCCTGGTCTGAGCTAGAGCAGAACCAGTTCTGGGCAGTGATTTCCCTTCCCAGCTCAGGCTCTGCTCAGGGAGGCACTTTCTGAAGGGAACAGCATGTTCTCCCAGCCAGGCTCTGCTGCTAGCAGGGACAACACTCCACGGGCACAGTTCCTCCCAAGGCTTGGGCTGCAGAAAGGCTCTGCCTTAGCCTTGCTCCTCTGCACAATAAGGGCACTGCTCCAGCTTGGGGCCCAGCCTGGGCTGCAGGAAGCCAGAGGTGGCAGCTGTGGGGAGGAGGGGACAGGAGAGGTGACCCTCACCTGCCCACCAAGGGATTCCATCCCTGGATGTCCTAGTCAGGAGAAAGCTGAGGGATCCCCAGGGCCAAGCCTCTGCTTCAGTGGCCGGTGGCTGAGGAGGACTCTCTCTGTTCTGCCTTTGATCCTGAGCCATGTGCTCCTGACTCCAGCTCCAAAATCCAGCTCCTGAATCTGGTTCCCATCTGGTGCTGAGTCCAGTCCGGGACTTCCCCAGTGCTGCCCCAGCCTCAGTGGTGCCAGTGCTGTCCTTGCCATCAGGGTTGGGTTTGAGATTGGTTTGTATCTATTTGTATCTAGTTCATGTTACTGTTACTGTTTCCACTCAGTCTGTTTCAGTTTCCTTCCCCAACCCCTCAGTCTCTCTCCCTTGTTCCCTTTCCCTTCCCTCTGGGATGCAGAGAGGTTCTTGCAGAGCATCTGGCACTGCTCTTTTGTCCAGCCCAGCCCAGTTAAATCCATCACACTCATAAATACTAAACCTCAATGATTTAAATGTGACTTTTCTCCTCACTGATTTTCATAATCCTCTTCTTTTCTTTGTTTGATTTGGGGATTAAAAAAAGGCATCACAAGAGAGATCCAATAGCTCATTTTTAAGGACAATTAAAATAATTGGAGGTAATTGAAAAGTGAATAGATGGGGTCCTTAGGGCCATGGTTTAGGGGCATGGTGGTGAGAGGTGGATGGTTGGAACTTGATGATCTCAGAGGTCTCTTCCAACCTTCCTGGCTCTGTATTTCTTTGTAGGATTCTGTTTTCTCAGCCTGTGTGATATTCACATAGTCCTTTAGAAGATAACCCTAGGGGAGCAGAGGGATTCAGGTCATCCAAGCAGTTCTGAAGCTGTGCCTGGAGGCATGGCTCTGCTGGCAGGGCATGAGAGTCACTGCCATGTCACTTTGATGACCCAGGAGAAGATGAAGTTAAACATGGGCTGTGTCACCACTTGAAAAGAGCTTATGGTGCCCTTTGAGGGAGATGTCTAGAGAGGAAACCACTCTGCTGAGGAATAGAGAGAGAGGAATAGAGAGAGAGGAATATCTGTTCCTCTTCATCCCTGCCACATCAATCTGGAATCAAAGGGAAAACTACAGAGCAGAAAGCCTTGCATCACTGCTGATGTTGAAGTGAACAGCTGAAATGTGGAAGAAATAACAACCTCCCATCTAAAATTCAGCTGTCATCATGATGAATGATGTGAATTTATGTGCATACAGATCTCAGGAAACAGCAACAGAACCAGAGAAGGCCAAAAGCAGAGCAGTAATTCCAGAGAACCTCAGAGCAGTACCCAGCCCACAGCTGAGGAGGAGTTATTTACCAGGCTGAGGCATTTTAGCTAAGATTTCAGCTGCTCCCTGTCAGATCTTTATGGAGGCATAAGGAGGAACTCCTGAAGGCACAGTGAGCCAGGGAAACTCTGGAGATAAGGGAAAGGAGAGGTTTGTACATCTGTTATGTTGTTTTGTTGCACAGGACTCAGCTCTGCTGAAGGGACAGTGATGCTCATGGGCAGACAAAACTGGAGCTGAATAGAAGAGAATCTATCATTCTGATGCATAATGACAAATAATATCATCATATATCATATATATCATCAAATTGAATGGAATAGACTAGACCAGACTAGAATTAGACTAGACTAGCCTAGAAAGGATGATCTCCAGAGGTCCCTTCCACCTCCTAAAACTCTCTGACTCTGCAATAGACTATAGCAGACTACACAGAATAGAACATATCAAATGCAATCTATACATCTTAATAAGGGTTAGATCTTCTTTCTCCTTTGCTACCCAGCAGCTGTTAAGGACATCTGCACTGAACAGGCTGACTGATAGATTCTCTCTCCAATGCAGATAGCAGTTTTGGATGTCAAAGGACTGCAAACCATTTCCAAGTGCTCTCCTGTTTCCTACTGGATATTTTGAAGCTGAGTATTTAGTTGACTCTTTCAGGAGAAGAATTTGGGTTTATTATATTCACTTAATCGTAAGGAATATTTGGTGGCCTTTCAGGAGAGGAAAAAAAAATAGATTCTGTTGTTTAATTATGTTATTACTGAGGGATTTAGCAGAGAAATATTCCTGTAGCTGAGATCTTCCTTTCCTGACCTTCCCAGGGCACATCAATTCCCTCCACGTTTCCCTGCAGGCAGGACACAAAGTCAAACAGATTTCACTCACAGGGTGAGGCTTTGAGTCTTCTTCTGTCACACAGAGAGAGAGTTGGCTTGAGGAGAGGAGTGAGCTTCAGCAGATCTTGCCAAGTGAGTTGAGACTGTGGGAATCCCAGATTCCCAGCATGGCAGGGGCTGGAAGGGACCTCTGGGGATCACCCTGCCCAACCCCCTGCTCCAGCAGGGGCACCCACAGTAGCTTGCCCAGGGTCACCTCCAGCTGGGCTTGGCAATCTCTCCACACAAGGAGACTCCACAACCTCTCTGGGCAGCCTGGGCCAGGGCTCCAACACCCTCACACCAAACAAGCTTCTCCTCCTGCTCAGCTGCAACCTCCTGGCTTCTAGCTGGTGCCCAGTGCCCCTTGAGCTGCCCCTGGGCACCACTGAGCAGAGTCTGGCCCCAGACTCTTGCCTTCTGTCCTTGAGCTCTTTCTCAGTATTGAGCAGCTCCCCTCTGGGGCTACTCTTCTCCGTGGTCTTGAGGAACTATTTGCTATTGAGCTTCCTCCACATGGCTGAGAGCCATTAGTCGACTAGAAAGCTGTCCTGGTGTTGCAGGATGAGGGCAAGCAGGACATAGCAGTAGGTGCAGAATCCAGGAGAGGATGAAAATTCCACTCTCAAGCATTTCTCCAAGCTAGAAAATACCCACAGTGATTGCAGCACATTAGAAAAGGTGAGAGACAAAAGCTGCAGGAAACAGATGGAGGCTTCAGAGAGAAGGGAAGGGAATAACTGCAGCTCCATCAGACACTCTGATGTTTGTCCAGTTCCCCTTTAGAGTGAAGCCTTAAGCAGAAAAGGCTTTTCTGGAGCTCAGTGACTGCACAGGCTGAGGTGGTTTAGAAAGAAAAAGCAAACAGTGCCACCTAACTGTGGAAACTCTATTATTGTGGTCATCCAAAGAGAATAAACTGATATTTTGGGGTTTTTAGACTTGGGTGAAGGTTGTTCTTTGTGAAGAACACTCTCCTGTCATTAAAATATCCCTGGAGTGCCTGTGCTGTTATCATCCCTGGAAGCTTTGAAGGCCAGGCTGGATGGGGCTGTGGGCAACCTGCTCTAGTGGGAGGTGTCCCTGGCAGGCAGGGGGTTGGAACTAGATGATCTTTAAGGTTCCTTCCAACTCTGACAGTTCTATAATTAGTGGAGAACTCAGTTTCCTGCAGAAAACTCTTGAGCACACTGCATGTGTTAAAAAAGTGGGGTTTTCATTTGAAAGAAAGTAATTTCTTCACTGAAATCACAGAATTGTTTGGGTTAGAAGAGATTTCTAACATCCTCAAGCCCATCTGTTAACCCTCTACTGCCAGGTCACCATCAAACCGTGGCCCTCAGCACCACATCTCCAGGGCTTTGAAACCCCTCCAGGGATGGGGACTCCACCACTGCCCTGGGCAGCCTGGGCCAGGTCTTCACAACCCTTCAGGGAAGAAATTGCTCCTCATCTCCAACCTAAAACACCTCCTGGGACAACTTGAGGCTGTTTCATCTTCTCTTATTGCTAGTTCCTTGGGAGAAGAGCCCAAGCTCCACCTGGCTCCAGCTTCCTCTCAGGGAGTTGCAGAGAGTGAGAAGGTTTCCCCTGAGCCTCCTTTTCTCCAGGCTAACCAAGCCCAGTTCCCTCAGCTGCTCCTCACAACACTTGTGCCCTAGACCCTTCCCCACCTTCCTTGCCCTTCTTGGATTTTCTCCAGCACTTCAATGTCCTTCTTGGAGTGAGGAGCCCAAAGCTGACCCCAGGATTGCAGCTGTGGCCTCTCCAGTGCCCAGCCCAGGAGGACAATCCCTGCCCTAGCCCTGCTGCCACACTACTGCTGATCCAAACCAGGATGCTGTTGACCTTCTTGCCCCCCTGGCCACTCTGCTGTCTCATCCTCCACCAGTGTCACCCACCCCCTCTTCCCCAAGCCTGGAGCATTGTACCTCTCACAACAGGGATGAAAATGTACAAGGAAATATCCATCAGCTGCAAGTGAGAAATGAGTCTAAAAGACAAAGAGCTAATAGGATGCTCTCAGGCATGAGACTTGCAGCTCCTTGCTTTGATGTTTCCATTCCAAACAGAACTTAATCTCAGTGTCATTTTGCATGATGTTGCCTCACAATGAGCTTTGCTGACTAATGGTGTTGTAGATGAGAATCTCTTGACTTCAAAGGCTGGGATCCAGCTGACATTTTCAGAAGTCATTAAAGTATTCAGCAAAGCAAAGCCTTGCATATTCCACCAGAATAAACAGAATGCCACTTGAGTCTGATGCTGAGTAGAAGATAAGAGACCACTCACACATTGGGCATTGATCTCCATCCACTCCCAAAATCTCCCTTTGAACTTTTTAGCTTGACCAGTAAAATATTTCTATTAGTTGTGATATTTCTCTATTTTGTCTGGTTTTACTTCAGAAATGTGCTGGAAATAAAGCAAACCTGGGGCTTCAGCCTTGAAATCCTGTGTCTGGACCTGTAGGACAACCTCAGGTTCAGAGACTTGTGGAATCCTTGGCTTAGTGGTGACCTGGCAGTGCTGATTAGTAGCTGGACTTGATGATCTTCAAGGTCTCTTCCAACATAAACAATTCTATGTTTCTGTGTTTCCACACATGCTAGCAAGACTGGCAACACTTCAGCCCAACACATGCCTATCCTCACCTGAAGAACCCAACCTCACCTGCCAGGTGGTTGAGAGATCATGCAAAGAGCCAGGCCAACACTTCAGTGTATGCTTGAGAACCACTCTGCTTCTCCCCAGCTTTACCCTCTGCTTTTTTTGTCTCCTGACTTCCAAATCAAAAGCCTTCAGAGATGTCTCTGTGACACTAGCACCTCTGTATCTGCCCAACTGCTCCACTTCCCTCAGAGCTCTGATTGTTGACTACCAGCTTGGCTTCATTTTCTGGAGAAGTAAAAGGTTTCTGCTTCCCTTTGGAAATATTTTCATCTCTTTCTGCTCTGTCAAATGAAATGCTGGCAGATGAATGAATTCTGATTGCTGTGCTTCTAACCAAAGCTGTCTGCAATCACTTCTCCAGAGATCAAGCTGCAAGATATTCAACCAGGACTTTCTGCAAGTCTCCTCTTTTCTTCACAGGCCTGAGGGAACAGGATTTCCCCCAACAGTTGAAATGTTTGTTGTTGGAGTGGGTGTTTTAGACAGAAACAGAACAATTTTAACCAGGGAGTGGTCCAGTCAGGTCTTGAAAACCTCTAAGGACAGAGCAAGCAAGTCCTTATCCATCTAACAACCCACCCAGCAAACATCATTCCCTTCCAAGGAAGAAGTTGTTCCTAATATCCAACCTAAACCTCTCCTGGTGCAACTTGAGGCTGTTTCCTCTTCTCCTATCACTTGTTTGCATCCATTCCCCCTAGTCCTATCACTACCTGACATCCCAACCAGTCCCTCCCCCAGCTTTCTTGTAGCCCCCTTCAGATCCTGGAAGGCCACAAGAAGGTTTCCCTGGAGCCTTCTCTTCTCCAGACTGAACAACCCCAACTGTCTCAGTTTGTCAAGAGCATGGAAGAGGCTTCCAGCCACAGGAAGGCTCTGGCTTTACATTATTTATAAGAAAAGGCAGTTGCATAAAAGCTAAGTATTCCCTTTTCCAAGTGACAGCCCTCAAAAACTATGATCTTGCTGTGACCACAGTCCTGTTCTAGCCATGAATCAGCTCTGACACCAGAGTGCATTTCTCTCTAAGTGAAGGTTCACATCTTCTTCCAGCAGACTCTGGAGCCTTCTCCATATTTCCTTACCATTCTGTGAAACCAAATTCCTCTCTGCCTCTGGTTGGGCTCTTTAGCATTCCAAATTCAGCTGGAATGATGAAGAGGAAGCAACCTGTTACACTAGAGACTCAGCAAAATGAGGATGATTAAATATTTGCAGTCTACATGGTGTTTCTCTTGTGTAAATAGCAGGGAGAGTCACAGATCTGAGTGTATTGTGAGATGTGTCCTACCTACTTCCAAACCTTTAAGCAGGGTGACATCTTCTCATGTATCTCTTCAAGCCAAGGGTGTTAGAATAAATTACAGCATCACAGATGGTAGAGTTTGGAAGGGACCTCTGGGAATCATCTAGTCCAGAGGAGGGTCACCTAGAGGAGGTTGCACAGGAAATTAACCTTAGTTTTGGTCTCTATTTACAAAGAAACATCCTTGTCAGTTCCTAAATAACTGAGTAGGTGCCACATAAAATGAAGATGTTCAAAGTAACTGCCAAATGTGGAAAAGATGAAGAAGCTAAGCAACTTCTCATCCTACAGAGTGTGATAAAACCATGGCCCAAGCCATGAACTAGGAATTTAGTCCTCAGTTGAAACGTGGGGTTCTGAGTTCCCACCTTCACCCATATGCCTTGGGGTTCCTAACATGCTCCTGGCCCTGGTAGATCTATGTGAAAGCAAATATCAGAACTAAAGCTCAAGTTCTGGAGTTTCCTTCAGTGTCTTGACAAAGCTAGAGAGGATATTTTCCCTGGTTTGCTTCTGTTTGCTTCATTAACCTTCCCTTGAAGCACCAAGAGCTGACCTCCTCAGCAGAAAGGCTGGGTGGCCAGTGGTCTGAGAGAGCCCAGAGAACTCCTGGAACAACATGGGACACTTCCTGCTCTACTTTCCATCTGCTTTGGTCTTCTGCCTTTAACTGAGCAGTCAATGTGTGAATATCCTAGCAAACACTGCTAGCAGCCAGCAGGCATCTTTGTTGTGGTGGTTTGCAACTTCTTGCTCAATATCTCCTGGAGTCTGGCTGCTCTTTCTTCTTCCCACTGCTTTTGATTCTCCCCAGCAGCAAAAATGTTTTCAGGCTCCTCTGAAAACCTCTATTCCTCCTAAGGAGAATTTCCTCTTGTCTTCATTTCTTGCTCTGCTTTGCTGCAGTGGTCTTACCAGGGAGTGGCAGGGACTCTGGGCCCTAGCTCATCTTCTTTCCCCATGAGTCTGAGACCATTTCAATCCTATTTTTAAGAGGAATATTGGTGCCTAGCTACAATTCCTGTATGCTAGCTGTGGTTTTATTTACCTTCAGTAAACCATTTTATTTCATTTACCTGCACTAAAAACCACACCACCAGCATAAATATATCCACACCCACTCTGAAGATGTGTGTAGGAGATGCAGATAGATTCATTTATCTGACAGTTGTGAGCCTGTCCCTTGCCATGGTGGGATTCAGGGCCAGCTGTGGCTTCCAGCAGCGTTTTCTTGCTCACCTTTTAGATCTAGACAAGCCTCCCAATTGCTTTTTCCTGTCAGCTAAGGTACAAACCAGAGCATCCTTTGAGTGGACTTGGAACAGCTTCTCTAATTTCATTATTCAATAAGATCTAAATGTGCCCAAACTCAATAGACCCCAAAGCCACCACCTTCTGTGAAGGTAGTGGTGACAGAAAGAGAAATCAGATCTTGCTTGCTTGCAGGGAGAGAAGGGTCTTTAGAGCAAATCCTTGCTGTTTTCCCCCTAGAGGAAGGAGCTGGGAAGCTGAGGTGAAGTGCTTCCTTCTCTGAGGTCCTTGAACACAGGCTGGAAAACATCTGGTGAGGCAGAGAGGCACTGGGAGAACTCTGACAGACTCCTGCCATCTCCATCCTAAAGCTCACTTGGAATGCATAAGCCCAGAGGTCCTGAGCTCCAGGTTTTACCTTGTGGCACAACTAGGTGGTTAGGTCTAGAGATGGAGAGGCTACCTGGCTTCCAGGAGGTTTCATTCCCTCTTTCTTGGTGGTCATGAAGAGAGAAGAAGGAGAGTGTGACCTGGGGGGGGAGAAGGGATGTCGTGATGTGTTGTGTGAACTGACACAGCAAGGGTGCCTTTGACCAACGTTGTCCTCTGCTCAGATTCCAAGGTGTTTCATGACTCAGAGGTGCAGGAACTTGGCACTCCATAAACCATCAAATATTAAGCACAAGGAAATGAGAAGAGGAACAAGAAGATGCCTCTGGGTACCTTGTGTATAAGTAGGCCACATCTGCTGCTCTATCATAGCCTTATGAAGTAACTGAGGAATTGCCAGGAGCTCTCTGCAGTGCAAAGACATAGCAGGAGAGCTCAGAAGCTCTGCAGAAGTGAAACTTTTCATACCATATTCCCTCACATGAGGGAAAAGAATAAGTGTCATTTCATTATCCTTTTATTTGACATTCATTTTCTTTCATCAGTCAAGAAGTTCTTCATAAGAGCCAGTGCTGGTTCCTGCTTCTTAATACAGCATGATGGATACTTCATTGGGTTTCATCATTTAAAGTCTCCTCAAGCATAACCAAAAGAGGCCAGTGCTGCTTAACCAATTAGAGGATGATAACTGGGCTTTGGGAAGAAGGAGAGAAGGGAAGTTTGGTTTCAAAGCCCCCAGATTTTCAGCTGTTTATTCATGAGTCCTTGCCAAGGATGAGATTTTATGTTTTAGTATCTAGATCTTTACTTGGCACTGGTGTGGCCTCACCTGGAATGTTGGGTGCAGTTCTGGGCTCCACAATACAAGAGGGAAGGATGGTGAAGGGCTTGCAGGAGAAGACATATGAGGAAAGGCTGAACTCACTTGGTCTGGTCAGCCTGGAGAAGAGGAGACTGAGGGGAGACCTCACTGCAGTTTAGATCTTCCTCAGCAGAGAGGGAAGGGTGGGTGCTGACCTCTTCTCTCTGGGGACCAGTGACAGGACCAAGGGCAATGGCATGAAGCTGAGCCAGGGGAAGTTCAGGTTGGATATTAGGAAGAGGTTCTTCAGCCAGAGAGTGGTGGAGCACTGGAACAGGCTCCCCAGGGAGGCTGCCATGGCACCAGCTCTCCTGGAGTTTAAGAAGCACATGGCCAATGCACTTGAATCCTGCTTGTTAACTCCTGTTCCTGCCAACTCCTGTTGGCATGGAAGAATGTATTGCTGAGGGGCCAGGTGTGATGGCAAACATCTGGGAGCTTCAGGCTAAGGGAGCTTCAGCAAAGGAAATACTTTTCCCTTTGATATAAGGTGGTGAGTGCTGGTCAGTCTGATGTCCTTATCTCCTTAGGACATAGAGAAGCAAAGTTCCTTTAAACCTGGGAGTGTTGGAGGAGTTGTGATGCAGTGCTGCCTGCAGTAGAAAAGAGTCTTGGTCTGTGATGGGCATAATGATCTGAACTCATGGAAGTTATTTTTGGCTCTGTGCATGGCTTGGTCATGGCATCTCAATGGGGTTTAGCTGCTCAGATGGAGGAATATTTAGACAATATTCCCAGGAGCATGAAGGACATGAAGACTTTTTCTTGTTGCATCTTAGGTGGAACTTTGATGATGTTAAACTGGCTGTGGACTTCATGACCATACATCAAATAAAGAAGAAGAAAACCCCAACCCTACCACCACTAGATGGCATTGAGTCAGCATCTACATTTAGATGCTTCACCACTATTAAACCTCATCTCAGTGACAGCTTTGATACTAAAACACTCATCATCATTGTTCTCTGTTTCCATTAGGTGTCCACTGTCCATCCTGCAAGGCTATCTTCTCCACCTCCTGGTGTATCATCACTATGCACTTTCACCCAGCATCACTGCTCAGCTGGATGCCTTTGTCATGTTCATAGCCTGATGCTCTTCCACCACTGCTGCCTCCCTGCAGTCTGAGGAACCTCTGATCTTGTCAAGGTCTCTATCAAAATCCAACTGTCAGGAACTGCAGGAGGCTGGAGGTGAGTTGGTTTGGCATTGACAGTTCCAAGAGCTGCTGCTCTGCTCTCTTAGAGAACCTCCTGGCTAGGACAGCAGGCAGGCAGCATTAGCAGGAGGTTATTTGGAGGTTCACTGCTGAAGACACAAGCATGTCAAGTGTCCACACACACACATGTGGACATTAAGACCTCACCTGCAGGGCTGGGGCCAGCTCTGGAGACCTCAGCACAAGAAAGATGTGGACCTGTTGGAGTGGGTCCAGAGGAGGGCCATGGAGATGATCAGAGTGAAGGAGCACCTCTGCTGGGAGGGCAGGCTGAGAGAGTTGGGGTTGTTCAGCCTGGAGAAGAGAAGGCTCCAGGGAGACCTTACTGCAGCCTTGCAGCACTTCAAGGGGATTAGAAGCAAGCTGGGGACAGACTTTTTAGCAGAGCCTGTTGGGACAGGCCAAGGCTGATGGTTTGAAACTAAAAGAGGGGATTTAGGCTAGAGAGAAGGAGGAAATATTTTGAGCTGAGGGTGGTGAGAGCCTGGCCCAGGTTACCCAGAGAGGTGGGAGATGTCCCATCCCTGGAACCATCCCAGATCAGGTTGTCTGGGGCTGTGAGCAACCTGCTCTAGTTGGAGATGTCCCTGCTGGCTGCAGGGAGGATGGGCTAGATGACCTGGAAAGGTTTCTTCCAACACAAATCATTCTATCACTCTGTGTGCACATGAAGAGGAAGAGCTCTTCCAGGGTGGAGTGGGAAGCACCCATAAATCTGTGGCTATGCATCGTGACAGAGATGTGACTCCAGCTTCTAACCCAGGATACCTGAGATTTAATGTAGAAAGGCCAGGAGCAATATTGCCTGGAGACATTTGGAGTGGATCTGTGAGGATGCTCTCAGAATTCAGCCAGTGAACTCTGTCTAATAAACATGTAGCCCAGACTGCCACCAAAAAAATACTTCATAAGTTTATTAATCAATATGAACCACAGGCTGCTAAAAACATCATAAATTCAGTATTATTAAGGTGAATAATGTTCTTTTCCCTTCCTATTGTGCCCTCTGTAGATGAGAGATTGGATCCACGTGATCTTCCTTGTATTCAGCAAATCAACCTTTCCTGAGTAGCAACACACAAGAAATAGGAGTGAAGGAAAGAAAACTTGTGCCATCCATCATGGGATACATCTGGCAGAGAAGTGCTGATTGAGAGAGGAGTTATCCTGGGGCCAAGCCAACCATTTGGTTATCCTAGAGGTTGCTCACTTCTCCTACATGCTGGTGAGTGTCTGACATCTGCTCTTCATCCCTGAGGTTAATCCCTGCCCTCCCATGCCAGCAATAATCCTAGTTTGGTTCAATTCCTCCACATACTCCAGTATCTATAGCTTGGGAAACCATTACCTTGGCCTGGTTTCTACTTTGGCTCTCAGCCTTTCCTCCTGCCAGAGATGCTCCAGTGCCCTCAGCATCCTCTTGTGCTCTGCTGGCCTCTCTCCAGCAGTTCCCTGGCTCTCTGGAACTGAGGAGCCCACAACTGGACACAGAACTCCAGAGGTGGCCTCACTACAGCACAGTTGAGAGTGACTGCAGCATTTAACACACTGCAAACTAAAACCTCAGATAATATTTTTTAATCAAGTGATTGTCAAAGCCTGGCCCAGGCTGCCCAGGGCAGTGATGGAGTCACCATCCCTGGAGGGGTGTAAAAGCCCTGGAGATGTGCTGCTGAGGGACATGGTGCAGTGGTGACCTGGCAGTGCTGGTTAATGGTTGGACTCCATGATCTGAAAGGTCTCTTCCAAGCCAAAGAATTCCATGATTCTACCATTCTCTAATTCTGGGCTTCTCTACCAAACCTCCTTAAGTCTCATTCCTTGCCATAACATCTCTGCCTGCTTGGATTCTGCAGCAGATGCTGTTCCTGCTGTGGTAACCAGTCCCAATTGATTTGTTTTGCTTCCCTCTCAGCCCTGTAGCCTCTGTGCATTACTGCTGCCATAACCCAGAGCCCAGACATCTTCTGAAGGAGCAAAGCAGAGACTTTTCTCTGGTAACACCTTTTCCCTGCCACAGGATTCTGCTCCAGCATTGTTCTCCTCATGACAGGTGACACAGCTCCCCCCCCTGAATTATAGGAGCAATAAGAGACTTTCAGTGATATTTCTGCACCCTGAGACATTTATAGCCAAGCCTAGTGTATGTTGCTGGGACTGATGAGTTCTTTGTCACCAAGCTCATAGCTGGGAGACATGCAGAGAAAATAGCATTTAGTCTTCAGCCAATGACTGAGTTTGACATTTGCCTGCCTATGGGATTCCATCACCTCTTAATTTTGATTGAAAAGATCATTTTCCCCCAGTTATCCTCTCTGCATTTAGGATTTTCACCTTCAGGTACATATTGCAGTGCTTACTTTGTGTTCTTTTTATAAGGAATCAAATGGTTCTGAATTGAACTAAACCCCTGCTAAAAAAACACCCCCTAAAGGTGCTCTCCAATTTTCTGTGCCTCCCTATAAAACATTACACTTCCCAACATAATTCTTGGGGGCTCCTCAAGGGCTCTGAGCAATTTCTGGCATGTTTGAGAAAGCTGCAGAGCTCTTGTGGTTTGGGGTTTGTTGGTTGGTTTTTTTTTTGCCTAGGATAAAATGCATGACAAGAGTACTGGTGGCTGTGTGACTACAAGGTGTCAGTTTGGGAGGTGTCTGCCACTGGGGGAGGGTCTCATCTTTGCTATCTGTAATGATTTCCTTCTTTGTTCTGAAGTTTATCTTCTTGGGAGCAGTGGCAGCAAGGATAAGGGTCAGGAAATAAAGCAAATTAAAGGCAATATAGGGATCAAGCAATAGAGCTAATCAAAGGCAATATAGGGATCAAGAAATAGAGCAAACTAAAAAGAAACCCAAATATTAACACATTTAATTTAGTTGTTGCCTGGCTGACAGCAGTTTATTTACTGCCTCTCTGTTCCTGAGCAGATAACAAGAAACCTTGCAGAGCCTGATGCACTTCTGGGGTGGGATCCAAGAGTGTGGCATGGCTAAAGGATGTGTCCTGTCCAGAACTGCCAAGAAAACAAGATATGCACCAAAACCTGCCTGAACAGGTAAATAAACATGTGAAGCAAGTGGTTTTGCTGACAGTCAGGGGAAGGATGCTGGCTGATCCTGCTTTTCACTCCAAGAAGGACATGGAGGTGCTGGAGTGTTTCCAGAGAAGGGCAAGAAAGGTAGTGAAGGGTCTAGAGCACAAGTGTGGTGAGGAGCAGCTGAGGGAACTGGGCTTGGTTAGCCTGGAGAAGAGGAGGCTCAGGGGAGACCTTCTCACTCTCTGCAGCTCCCTGAGAGGAGGCTGGAGCCAGGTGGGGCTTGGGCTCTTCTCTCAGATAACAAGTGATAGGACAAGGGGAAACAGCCTCAAGTTGTGCTAGGAGAGGTTTAGCTTGGACATGAGGAACAATTTCTTTCCCACTTCCAAACCTGGGATCCAAAGCAGAGACTGAGTCACCATCTGGAAGAGAAATGAGTTTATTTGCTCTTGTGCTGGTTTTGCTTTGGTTTTGTTGAGCTCAGCTTAGTTCATGTGACTGTGAGGAGGAAATGGTTGTTTGTGTCTCTCCTCTTGTGTGCACTGGAAAATTGGCAGCGTGACCTCGGAACTCATCCCTGGTTGTGAGTCAGGAGACAAAACATCTCCAACTGCAGGGCACAGGGTAACAGAGAGTCCTCAAAGCAAACTATCACATCCCTCTGAGCTGAACCAGCCTAAAATCAGAGACCCTACACCCTCTTTGTAGAGCTATCCAGAAGGATTAGGAGCTTCTCCCAGACACTGCATTGTACAGAAGTATTTGTTGTCTTTGATCTGTTTTGATTTGCTTCAGCCAGCTGATGAGTCATGGTCAGAAACATCCTCTGTGGAAAGGAGGAGATCTGAGATGGCAAAACAGAAAGAACTGAGCTATTTTGGACACCAAGTTCTGGTGTAGTGAACTCCAG
The DNA here is from genome assembly GCA_013399015.1 of Galbula dea. Classification (NCBI taxonomy): domain Eukaryota; kingdom Metazoa; phylum Chordata; class Aves; order Piciformes; family Galbulidae; genus Galbula; species Galbula dea. Next base: position 184,378 of record VWZX01002374.1, on the reverse strand, counting down.
ATGATAACAGCACTGCAGGAGAGGGCACACAGCAATGCCACTGCTCTGTAAGATTCACAGAGGCATTAAGTGGTGCTGGTCTTGTCTGCAAATGGTATTCCAGTTTGGTTGTCCATTGTTTAGAGGGAAGAACAACATTTTCCCACAATATTGATGTTATAAGTCAGGAGGAGGTGCCATCAAAAATACTAACAGCCCTAATGAATGAAGGCTCTGAGCTAGGAGTAGTTGTAACTCAAGTTAATGGTGATTAGGACTCAGGAAATGTGTATTGCAGGCAAAGTGTAGTTTCCCTGGTTAATGATGCCTGGGACAATAGAAACAGCATTATTAATTAGATAGGTCTGGTAAGTGTAATCAAAATCTCATGTCTGGCAAAGCAATTAGACAGCTCCTGTTGGTGATGCTGTTTCTTTTCAGGTGAGGAAGGAAAACAAATAGGCTTTATTCTGTTGCACTTTTGTTTGCTCATTAGTCTGTGCTAAGTGGAAATCTTGTGGCAGAAACATCTAGATGTGGTGCTTGGGGCCATGGGGTAGTGGGAGGTTAGGGATAAGCTGCTGTTTTGGGCTTGGTGATCTTAAAGGTCTCTTCCAACCTTTGTGATCCTGGGGAGGGACTTTTTAGGAGGTCAGGTAGTGATAGGACTAGGGGGAATGGATGCAAACGAGAGGAGGGGAGATTGAGATTGGATCTTAGGTGGAAGTTCTGCACTGGTAGGGTGGGGAGACACTGGAACAGGTTGCCCAGAGGCTGTGGAAGCCTCATCCATCCCTGGAAGCTTTGAAGGCCAGGCTGGATGGGGCTGTGGGCAACCTGATCTAGTGGGAGGTGTTCCTGGCAGGCAGGGGGGTTGGAACTAGATGATCTTTAAGGTCCCTTCCAACTCTGGCAGTTCTAGGATTCTATGATCTCCTCTCCCTCTCAAGTGCAGGCAAAGCCACCTCTGAGACAGCAAGTCTCCAGGTGGCATCAAGGAGGTCAAGTCATCCTGTCACTAATGGCCAAGCTAAAGCTGCTTCTGTTTTCTCACACAACCAGAGCCTGCTGGAAATGACCATAATTGCATATTGCTGAGCCAAGAATAACAGAAACTCTCCATTTCACAGCACATCTGACTTCAATAGAAGCAGCTCAGGTTTCTGTTGGGGTTATCCAGTGTTTAGTCTGGGAAAGAAAGCTAGGATTGGAGTAAAGAGTAACCAGAGAAATGTCAATCAGCTGGGTCAGGAGACAGTAAATTCAATCAGGAAGTTCCCTGGGGCTGCCTGGGAATGTCAGTTTGCTGTTCTGGGATTGGGCTTGGTAATGAGGTGAGGGCTGAATTGACTCTAACAGAGAATCAGGGACTCCTAGAATCATAGACTCATGGGATCATGGAATTAAGGAGTCCCAGGTTCATGGAATCATGGATTCATAGAATCATTGACTCATGGATTCATGGAAATCAGGAATCATAGATTCAAGGAATCAGAATCATGGAATCAATCAATCAATTAATCTACTTTCAGGGAATTACAAGACAATTCCTAGAATCCAACCAGTGGAGGTTGGAGATTTTAGCAATGCTTCATCTTTCATGTTTCAGGCCAGTAACTGATGTTCTTTCCTACAACATCTCACATTAAACTGAACTATTCAATTAGGGATATGTCTAATAAATGCCTGTCCAGGATGGTTTTCATCCTATTACTTCTTAATGATTCTTTTACAGTCCTTCATTAACTCTAGTTGTATATCTTCTCTGTGGGAAGCCAAGCTGTCCCTTTGTGCAGGACAGCTGTCATATCTCCTCCACCTCTTCAGTCTGGAGGTTTGAAACATGCAGGTTAGCCTTGTGCAAGACACAGTAGAAACCCTGTCAGCATCCTAAGGACAGGAGCTGCTTTTCAGCTGCTGCCTGAAGGAAAAGGTTTCTGCTCACAAGTTCCACTCCTAGCACCCTCAGACAACTCCAATCCAATCCAGAGGTCAGAGGAGCTCCTCAAGAAATTAAGGTGTTCTGGTAGGGGAAATGGAGATTGAGTGGCAGTGCCCCAGGTGTCTCAGCCACTGATGGATCTTCACCATTTCCTTCTGGTTCAAAATGCTGCACCTTCATCTGGGATATTTCATTGGAAGCAGCTTGGATTTTTAAGGATGGGTAAATAACTCCAAGGCTGTTGGCAGAACCTTGCACTACCAACTGCCTAGAGTTTTTGGTTTGTTTGCTTGGGTTTTTTTCTTAAAATACCATTTTTCCACTGCTGTAGCATAAAAAAATGGCATTCTCTGGTTTGTTCTCCATGTGTGAAGGGCTGACTTCAAACAGAAGTCACTTGGTGAACAAATCAACTTCCCAAAGGGCCTGCAAACGTGCAGGGAAAAAAATCAGAGCTTCTTCACTTGAACATCTGCCTCCAAGAAGAGGTTTGGAAGCATCTTGCCACATCAGCTGCCTTCCTCTGGAAGGTTGCCACTGCTGTTCCACAATGACTGCAACTCCTTTTCCTCTCAGGACTCAGCCTCCCCTTTAAAATGTGGCTCAGATAACAAGTGCTTGGTTGAGTTTAAAGCAGGGCAGTTTGGGATCACCATCTGCTGATGCATCAGCAAATTCCTTGCAGGAATGTGCTCTTCAGCATGTTAGGCTCTGGGATCTATTGGTTCCTGTAAGCTAGAGGATGAATCAGTTCATTAGGGTTCAGCACTGCTGGAAAACTCTCTGGTGCTCTGGAAATCTCAATGTATTCTGGGTTTGGGGTTGCTGATGCCATAGCCCAATGGAGTTGATGCAGATAGAGCTGTAAGGTTCCACATGGCAACATCTTATCTTAGAGCAGCCACAGGGGATGACCCCAGGGTGGTTAAGTGACCCAGAATTAACACAGACTAATTAGTTCTGAGGTTCTGGGATTAAAACAATTTATCCTTGGTGAAGAAACAGCCTCTTGAATAGGTTCCTCACATTAAATATTGGCCAAGTCTGGAAACACATTGGTTGCCTTCCCACCTTCTCATCCCTTATGGAGAACTGATTCATCTGCTCTGATCTTTCTAGCTATCAGAAGTCAGAATGAAAACAGTGTTGGCCTAAAGTTGCTGATGCCTGCTGGAAAAGGAGCTGGGGATGTTGGTTGACAGCTGGTGAAATATGAGCCACCAGAGTGCTCAGGTGGCCAAGAAGCCATCTGCATCCTGGTTTGGATCAGCACTAGTGTGGCAGCAGGACTAGGGCAGGGATTGTCCTCCTGGGCTGGGCACTGGGGAGGCCACACCTCCAGTCCTGGGCTCAGTTTTGGGCTCTTCACTCCCAGAAGGACACTGAGGTGCTGGAGTGTGTCCAGAGAAGGGCAAGGAAGCTGGTGAAGGGTCTAGGGCACAAGTGTTGTGAGGAGCAGCTGAGGGAACTGGGGTTGATAGCCTGGAGAAGAGGAGGCTCAGGGGAGACCTTCTCACTCTCTGCAACTGCCTGAGAGGAGGCTGGAGCCAGGTGGGGCTTGGGCTCTTCTCCCAAGGAGCAAGTGATAGGAGAGCCTCAAGTTGCACCAGGGGAGTATCAGATTGGATATTAGGAAGAGTTTCTTCACTGAGAGGGTTCTCAGGCATTGGCCCAGGCTGCCCAGGGCAGTGGTGGAGTCACCATCCCTGGAGGGGTTTCAAAGCCCTGGAGATGTGGTGTTGAGAGACATGGTTTAGTGGTGACCTGGCAGTGTTGGGTTAGTCTTGATGATCTTAAAGGTCTCTTCTAACTAAACTGGTTCTATGATTCTAACCCTGATCCCTTTGGTCAACAGTCAGACCTGGGATCAAAGCAAATCCAAAAGAGCTAAACATTTCCATTGGATGTTAACATAGTGGAGCCTTGGTTTGGCAGCAAACTTTGGGACATCTGCTTCCTGCTCTACTGCCCTGATTCCACGTTTCCATGTTGGATTCAGTGACAAAACTACTATTAACTTCAGATGTCCTGGAACTAAAATAACCTGATATGTGCAAACTGAACTGGGAATGAAAAGTGAAGGCTCAATTGAAGCAACAGAGGAACAGCCAAGCCTTGAGAATTCATAACTGTGCTCATGCAGCTCTAAGGAGGAAGAAAAGTCATTTCCAGAATTTATTTCCCTATGAGTCTTTACAGGCAGAGTTCCTGGGGTTGTTTGCACAATGGAGACAAGAGGAGTTCTTCATTTTTTTTGACTGAAGGTGATCAAACTCAGCTCTGGTTGCTCTAAATCAATTCAGCTAAAGAGAAGCAGCTGAGAGTGCTAAGAATGAGCATGAGAGTGCTGGGCAAGTCTGTGTCTCCTGTTAAGAGCAAAAGGATCAGGCTCTTCATTAGTACTGTGTGTTAATAGTGGATGTTTATCAATAGCTAAAGGCTGGGGGCAAGAGGCTGGGGCCAGACTCTGCTCAGTGGTGCCCAGGGACAGCCCAGAGGGCACTGGGCACAAACTGGAAGCCAGGAGGTTGCAGCTGAGCAGGAGGAGAAGCTTGTTTGGTGTGAGGGTGTTGGAGCCCTGGCCCAGGCTGCCCAGAGAGGCTGTGGAGTCTCCTTGTGTGGAGAGATTGCCAAGGCAGCTGGAGGTGAGCCTGGGCAAGCTGCTGTGGGTGCCCCTGCTGGAGCAGGGGGGTTGGGCTGGGTGATCCCCAGAGGTCCCTTCCAACCCCCACCATGCTGGGATTCAGTGATGATGTGATCTCCAACACTCAGTGGGCTCATTCACAGTTCATATAGAATCACAGAATCCCCAGAGCTGGAAGGGACCTTCAAGATCATCTAGTTCCAACCCCCTGCCTGCCAGGGACACCTCCCACTAGAGCAGGTTGCCCACATCCAGCCTGGCCTTCAAAGCTTCCAGGGATGGATGAGGCTTCCCCAGCCTCTCTGGGCAACCTGTTCCAGTGTCTCCCCACCCTAATAGTGAAGATCTTCTTCCTAACCTCTAATCTAAATCTCCCCTCCTCTAGCTTGGATCTGTAGATGCAAAGTGTCTCCTAGCAAATGAGACCTCCTCCACCTATGTTATCTGGATGGCAGACTGCCTGTGCAGCAGGCTGCCAAAAGTCCTGCTGATATTTCTGAGCTGATGTTCTCCAAAAGCAACCTCTTGGAGTGCCAGCACCCTCACTCCAGCACACTTGCCCAAGTGGGAGTAGATCTTCCTTTCAGCTCTGTGCTTCTGAGACAGGAGAGATCCCATTCCTGCAAGAAATAACCTTATCAACCTTCTGCTGTTGACAGCAGCTGCACAAGGGGCAATAAAGGCCCTAAAATACCTTGTGCCTCTGGACAATCCTGTCACCAGCTGTGGAGTGAGCCTGTCCTCACTCTTTTCTCTTGCTGTAGGAAGGGTGTTTTAGCTATGCTAGAGCTGAGCTGGACCCTACAGCCTTCTCACCTACAGGTGTTCATCACAACCAGCCACCCTCCATGAGAATAGAACAGAGGGAAAACCATCTTTGTCAGGGAAACTGCTACCTTCTCATCCAGTTGCTAACCCAACAAATACATCAAGTTCTTTCTGTCCCCCAAACAGCTGAAAATGTTGTCCTTAGTAGATCCTTGCTTTTGACTTTGATGCCACTGGCGTCAGTCTATATCAACTCTGGGAACTGCTCTGGGCTTGCTCTGATGTCATTGAGAGAACTGGGCCCTTGATGGGTTGAGGCAGCCCTGAACTAGCTTTCAGACTCTGTTTGGGAATCCACTGAAAGGGAAAAAGTGTTTGTTATGATAAATAGTGACAGAAATGCAGCTGCAGAAGCCAAACTCTCACCATGGAATAACAGAAGCCACCTGCACCTCAGCCAACGAGAAAGCTGGAGCCAGACAGGGAGACAAAGAGGGATCAGGAGGCTCAGACAGGACAGGAACAGAAGGACCATTTGTCAAGCAGTGGCTTCTCTCTTAGCCAAAAACCAGCTAGGAAAAATCCTGGTGTGGAATGGATCTGTCAGTTAGGGGTGGGAAACTGAATGATCTAGCTCAGCTTCATAGACCAGTGGGATCTATTCATAGAATCATAGACTGGTTTGGGTTGGGAGGCACATTTCCAGGTCAGCTAGTCTAACCCCCCTGCAGTCAGCAGGGACATCTCAAGCTAGAGCAGGTTGCTCAGAGCCCCAGACAACCTGATCTGGGATGGTTCCAGGGATGGGACGTCTCCCACCTCTCTGGACAACCTGGGACAGGCTCTCACCACCATGAGGTGAAAACAAACTGTCTCCTGACTAGAGAGGAAAAACCTAGTTAGTGGTCATTAAAGTTTAATTAGCCTTCTCAGGTGCTCTGCCTGCTGATGAGCCACCTGGCATGTAAACTGCTGGCCAAGCTGTGGCAGGTATCTCCCAGATCACTGATGGAGAGGAAAAATGAGAGGTTCTGAGTCCCCCTCAGCAAAGATGCCAGAGGGTAGATCTGAAGGCATTGAGGGAATGGGTAGGCAGAGTTCTGAGGCTGTGGAGGTGAACTGATGGGAAAACAAGATCAAGAGGTTGACTTTCTGCCATAAAAATTCAGAGAGCAATAAGGGATAGGAAGAGATCAAGATTCTGCTCTCAGTTCCAGCACAGCTCTGCTGGGTGTGAGACCAGGTCAGGTTGTCTAATCAGTCACTGCATCAGGTGCCCATCAAAGAGGGATGAAATGCTGACTTTCCAGCTTAGAGTGAGGTCATTCCTGTTCTTGGGAGAAAAAGGCTTTGCAGCATTAGGAAAAGCTGCAGAAGTGCCAAGTCTGCATGAAGGGAAGGCAGAGGTGGAGGCAGGCAGAGGTTGTCTCACCCATGTCATAGAATGAACCCTAGATGGAGGCTTGGGTTGATTTCTGGTCTCCTTTTGTTTCCTCTCTCCTCCTGTCCCAGGTTTTCCAGGTGTGGATGAGGTTTACCTCTTTAGGAAGCCTTGTTGAAATCCATGCTTTACCTCCTGCTCTCTTTGGTGGCTTCAGAAACTCCTCCAGCCCAACTGGCCACTCTGCTTTGTGGAGGACAAGGCTCTCAGTTTTCAAGCTCTTGTCATTTCAGTAATCCCAAGTGAAACTGTGGCAGCTGATTATTGTATCCAACCTGGGATCAAGGCAAACCTCACTTTTCTGAAGCAGTTTCTACCTCCTAATGTAAAGGCATTGAGGAGACAGCAGATGACGTGAATTTAACCTGGAGTTCAAACTTCACTCAGTAAGTTCACCAAAATATTCTTCTTCTCTCTCCCTTCCTGGGCAGTTCCCTGCATTTCTGAGCTGATCTAGTAGTTCCAGCATGGCTTGACAAAAAAACAAACCACCCCAAACAAACCCAAAACTTTTGTATTTGAATTAGAAGATATGTCCTGGGGGAGGCTGGACTAGATGATCTCCAAAGGTCCCTTCCAACTCTGACCATCCTATGATGGAATATTTCTAGTGGCATCATAGGAATATTGACCCTAAATAAGTTCTGACAACTGGGGTGCAGGGACCCAGGGTTGTGCTACATCGTGGAGGCTCACAAAGTATCTTGGATATGGCAGCCATGGACAACTGCTGGCATGTGGTGTGGGCTGTCATTGGAGCTTTGTTAATAGTTGGAGAAGTTCATTCTGAAGTGGAGATTCTTAAGATTTTGTGGAGGTCATGCTTCATGCTCTTACAACTCCCATAAATACCTGTGGTTGCCTTTCTAGCTCTCAAATTAGCAGCTGCTCTCTCCCACTCCAGAGATGCCAATGCTTAAAATAGCAAGATGGGTGAAGGATTTGTGACCATTGCATGTGAATGTTTCCCTCTTGGTGACAAGAGCTTCTCTCATCTAGCAAATCTGCTTCTGCTGTGTCTTTTTGGTCCTTTCTCCAGGTTGGGAAAGGTTGTTCTTTTGGTACTCCATGGGCATGGTGCTGCTGGTAGTGTTAGGTTAATGGTTGGGCTTGGTGGGCTTAAATGTCTCTTCCAACTAAAATCAATCTATGACTCATTCTTCAGAGTTTGGTAAGAAAACTCTACTTATAGAATCCTAGAACTGCCAGAGTTGGAAGGGACCTTAAAGATCATCTAGTTCCAACCCCTCTGCCTGCCAGGGACACCTCCCACTAGAGCAGGTTGCCCACAGCCCCATCCAGCCTGGGCTTCAAAGCTTCCAGGGGTGGATGAGGCTTCCACAGCCTCTCTGGGCAACCTGTTCCCCTGATGAAAAGCCAATCAGAAAACTATTGTTAAACCAACAAAGGTCATTTCAGGCAAGTTAGCAATATAAGATAATCAACTGTGGTCCCAGAGCAACCTGACTTGGTTCTTTCAGAATGGTCTGAAAATTATAAAATAAGAATAATAACAGCAAGAAAAACTAAAGCCTGCAAAGGCTTGTCAATGTTTATCAACAGCTAAAGGGTGGGGGGAAGAGGCTGGTGCCCAGGGACAGCCCAGAGGGCACTGGGCACAAACTGGAAGCCAGGAGGTTGCAGCTGAGCAGGAGGAGAAGCTTGTTTGGTGTGAGGGTGTTGGAGCCCTGGCCCAGGCTTTGCAGAGAGGCTGTGGAGTCTCCTTGTGTGGAGAGATTGCCAAGGCAGCTGGAGGTGATCCTGCTGTGGGTGCCCCTGCTGGAGCAGGGGGGTTGGACTGGGTGATCCCCAGAGGTCCCTTCCATCCCTCAGTCTGTTACTTAGTGATTCTAATTAGCTACAGTGTCTCCTTTTCCCACATTGTTCACAAACACTCCAGTTGCATGACAAAATATTTATTCCAAGTAACAATTTGAAGTTGATGTTGCCCTGGAAATAGACAATCTGGGAACAGAGATCAATAAGCAGGTAGTCTAAGGCAGGGAATTCCTTGCTCTTTTCTCCACTGTCTAGTTACACTAGTTATTATCTGAGATGGTTATTTTCCAATGGAACTGCTTCCTACAGTAGTTACTCAGAGGAATACTTGCAATATTTCCAAGGAAACAAGTTCCTACAAGTGACATGTTGTGGCTCACCATGCTGGGATTCAGGGATTACTCATTATTTTATAGGATGGGTAAGCTGGATCACAACTATGATCCTGTGAAATATCAGGTCACTGGTTACAGAGCAGTCACAGTGCTAGCATCCATTTCTATTCTCATCAGAGTCTCTGGTTTTAATTGTTCTCAGTTTCTGGGTTATTCACATCACAACTGTTGCTCAAAGCCATTTCACTGTGAGATCCATCTGCCCACACTGCTAGAAGCAGCAGGGTCAGCAGATTGACCATTTGTTGGGCTTGCAAGTGGAAAACATGAGCCTTTCCTGGTGCCCTTACACCTCACACCAATACTCTGTCCTCTCCAAAACCCAGCATACTGCTCCATAGTCATTCTGCTCAGATCATCTATGTCCATATCTATGGCAAGCCCAGGTTTCTTTTCAAGCCCAGGGATGCTGAAAAGGATCTTCACCTTCATACTTCATACAGAACTAGGTTATGGACTGGTTTCACATATAAAGTAGGTGAACAGATGGATTTCTGCTCTCGTGAGCTGAGCTAAATTGAATTAGAGCTAGGCTTAAGGAGATTAAATTGCCTGGGCATAATAAGGTCATTTAAAAGTGTGGAAAAAAATAATAAAGGGGTCATGGATAGCAGTGTCAAAAAATGTAATTAATATCAGCTTTGTCTGAAGAATAATTATCAGAAGTTTTCAGCAATGTCAAGGGTCAGGGCTGGGCTGGCTACCAGGTGAATGAGAGATGTTCTCTCTGAAACCCTCTGCCTTCCCAGAGGGAAGAGAAAGGGAATAAGGGAGAGAGACTGATGGCTTGGGAAAGAAACTGAAACAGCTTGAGTGGAAACAGTAACAGTAACATGAACTAGATACAAATGGATACAAACCAATCTCAAACCCAAGCTCTGATGGCAAGGACAGCACTGGCACCACTGAGGCTGGGGCAGCACTGGGGAAGTCTCAGGCTGGACTCAGCAGCAGATGGGAACCAGATTCTGGAGCTGGAGTCAGGAGCACATGGCTCAGGATCAAAGGCAAAACAGACAGAGTCCTCTTCAGCCACTGGCCACTGAAGCAGAGGCTTGGCCCTGGGGATCCCTCAGCTTTCTCCTGACTAGGACATCCATGGATGGAATCCCTGGCTGCTCTGCTTTGCTTGAGAGCCTTGGGAGAGAGTGCCTGTGGCTGGGAGAGCAGAAGAAAAGGGGAGGAGCTCCCAGGGAGCAGAAATTCTCTTTGCTTTTTAATGTTTCAATGAAGTTCTTCAATCAGGATTATTTCTAGCAGAAGATAATATCTCTCATGCCAAGATTCATTTATTCTTGCTTGCAAAGGAATTATCTGGGGACAGAGAGATTTTGGGGGGGGGCTGGCTGTTTTTCATAAGGAGCTTGAAAACCAGAGGTGAGATTTGTGTCTTAAAGAAGCTGTGGCTGTGTCAACTCTTTTTTCCTCCCCAGTCTTTCACACTTTGATTTTGATTTAATCCAGATACAGCAAAGCAGATCCCATTTTTATCACAATATGATTGGTTTTAGATAGGACCTCAGTGATCTCCTGTTGCAGACTGTCAGGTTTGAGAGATTCTAGTCAAAAATCTTAAAGCTACTTCAGATATTCATGAGGATTCCATAACTTTATTAATTACTAGTTAATGTGTGCATTTTTTAAATGTTTCTCTTCTTGCTATTGTGTTCAGGTTTGGGCTCCTCACTGCCAGAAGGACATGGAGGTGCTGGAGTCTGTGCAGAGAAGGGCAAGGAAGGTGGGGAAGGGTCTAGAGCACAAGAGTTGTGAGGAGCAGCTGAGGGAACTGGGCTTGGTTAGCCTGGAGAAGAGGAGGCTCAGGGGAGACCTTCTGGTTCTCTGCAACTCCCTGAGAGGAGGCTGGAGCCAGGTGGGGCTTGGGCTCTTCTCCCAAGTAACAAGTGATAGGACAAGAGAAAATGGCATCAAGTTCCACCAGGGTAGGTTCAGGTTGGATATTAGGAGAAATTTCTTCCCTGCAATGGTTGTCAGACAGTGGCCCAGGCTGCCCAGGGCAGTGGTGGAGTCACCATCCCTGGAGGGACTGAAAAGCCCTGGAGATATGTGGTGCTTGGGGCCATGGGTTAGTGCTGGGCTTCTGTAACCCTGCATTGCACACCCTGGGGAAGTGGGAAAAGCATATCTGAGTAAATCAACTTCTGTTAGCTGCATTTGGGGTTTAGAGTTAGGTTTCCTGTAGTATTTGGGCAACTGATGTGACATCATGTTAGCTCCACAGCAGTTCAGGGTGATTAGATGGTCTAGTATGTGTTCTACTGTGTTATGAAGAGATTACTATAGTAGTGTATTATGAATATATTAGTATATTAAATGTTAATCTGTTAATACATTGGTATATTAATATATTGGTGTATTCATGTATTACAATATCTATTAATAAGCTGTGACCTCCTGCAGCCTTTACTTCTTAGCCCATGACCCAGGAGCTAATCAGAAAGGATAACTCAGAAGAGTAAGCAAAGTAGAATTATACAGATAAATAAAAGTAGCTGTGAGAGCAGAGTAAACCATAGTAGCACAAGCAAAAAACAAAGGAAGAAAATCAGTCCTCCCTGCCCAGAATGACCTGCTGAGCTTTTATCATTTTCCTTCAGCAAGGTATTTGGCAGAGGAATGCTTCATGATAGGCACTGTTGGTTTCTGGTTTATGTTTAACCTCTGAACGTGCTAAGAAGGAATGCAGAGCATCATTCTGATCTGGAAACCCAACTGAGCAGTTATGTGGGAGGGACTGGCTAGAGTTGGGGTTGTAAGGGAGTAAAAAAAAATGGCAGGGAGTGGATTTTGCTGTGGAATTTTCCTTTTACACCATCTTGGACTATTATTTCTTGATGCCAACACAAGCAAAAGCTCTGAGCTGGAGATGATACTCGGGTGACAGATGCCTAACAGCATCTAGAATGCTCTGTGTGATGGGTGAAGGCTGAACTCAGTTTAGTTCTGTTCCCTGCTGCAGAAATACTGCAGAAATTGGGATGCTCACGGAATCCCAGGCTGGTAGGGGTTGGAAGGGACCTCTGGGGATCACCCAGTCCAACCCCCCTGCTCCAGCAGGGGCATCCACAGCAGCTTGCCCAGGCTCACCTCCAGCTGCCTTGGCAATCTCTCCACACAAGGAGACTCCACAGCCTCTCTGGGCAGCCTGGGCCAGGGCTCCAACACCCTCACACCAAACAAGCTTCTCCTCCTGTGTTTAGAAGGAACTTGTATGTTCAAGCTTGTGCCCTTCCAGCAGTGCCAGATCACCTGTGCAGAGCACCACTGAAATCTGTGTCCCTGCAGGAACCACTAAGACTTCCCTGATGCTTTGTGTTTTACTAGATGCCTCAAGGTACAGTTGATTTCTGATTCAAGATACACTTGATTTATTCCATTCCTTTTCCAGATCCTATGTTTCTCTCACTGAATACAGTTGCATGAGGTGTTAGTCTTTAATTACACTCAGTTACTCTTTAATTACACTTTGTCTGCTCACCACCAGTGAGGGATCTGTCACAGGAGAAGGCTTCAGATAAAAAGTACATTTAAAAGGAGCAAACTCTGCAGGGTTTTTTCTCAAATCAGCAGCTGGCCCAAGATGTAGAATAGCTTTAATTTATTTAGACTAGCTTTACTTTGGTGAAATTCAACTGAAAATTAAAAACAAAGCCAAAACTTCAAGCCTGAGGTCCAGTTTGGGACTTTTGGAGCCATTTGTTTAGCAGAAAACCCTAAGTAACCAAGTTCCTCTTCCAAGGGAGGAGCTGCTCACCAGAAGCAGCTTGGCAGGAGCTGGGAATGATGGAGGATTTCTCCTTCTGCTTTTTATCTGTGCTGGGAGTGACACAGGAATGTGAGAGCAGACTCCTAGCACATTTCTTTCAGCTGAAACATCCTGGAGGAAGCCTCTGGGTTGTTTGTATTTCAGATGATGTCACAGCTTCCAGGACATCCTAATTTTGTACCTACAGCAGAGAAAGAGAACCTCATGGTCAAGCCACTCTTTCCCAGGGCACTCTGAGAAGGTTGTTTCCCAAGTCAGATGGCACTTTGTGAATACTGGTGGCAAGGCCTGGGTAAAAACCTCAAAGTTTGGTTAAAAACCTCAAGGTTTGGTTAAAAACCTCAAGGTTATGCCCTCCTTGAATCTTGGGATTCCCATCTAGGAAGAGTATTAAGAGAGCATGACCAAGTGGCCCCTAAAATTAGACCTTCCAGCTGTGTTTTGGCTTTGTTGTGTGTAGACAAACACAGAGATCATCTGTGCATGTGGGCTTCTGTAAAATACCAAAAAGATCTTTGTTCTTCCTTTCCAGACTGCCATGACCTTCTTCAGAATGCAGGAGCCTTAAGGAACTGTACTTCTCTTCTCCATCCAGCCCTCTCCCAGCTCATGTTCCATGTGGCCAGACAACAAAGGCAGGTATGGAATGCCCTGAGAAAGCTTTTTGGAGGCAGGGAGCTGAAATTCTCCTTTCATTTCAAATTGACTCAGTTGAATTGATGCTAGATGGCACCAGCAAAGGGCAGCACATCCTCCTGATGTCACACAGCAATGCCTGCAGCTGGGCTAGCTCTGAAAACCCAGAGAGGTCTGTCCTTCTTATTCTTGTTTATCTCTAGTTCCAGTTTCAGCATTTCTAGCTCCCTCTTCTGCTTTTCTAGCAGTTTCACTTTCCAGGAGGACATAAGAACTCCTCTAAATTAAGTGGCTTCTAATGACCCCAAGGTTGTCTAGAAATTGAGGGACTCCTATGCTGCATCTCTTCACTGCCTCTGGGGTGACCTCTTCAAGCCAAAACCCTGGGTTGGAGGGTAGAGGCTAATGATGTAGGACAGGGCTCAGGAGATCTTGGCTAAACCAAGTAGGATTTGCTCAGCAAAGGGGACAGTGTGTCCTAGCAGAGGAGGGAACTGGGGTTGTTGTTTAGTCTGGAGAAGAGGAGGCTCAGGGGAGACCTTCTCTTAAAAGGACCTAGAAGAAAGCTAGGGGCAGACCTTTCAGCAGTATCTGTTGGGACAGAACAAGGGGTGATGGTTTGAAACTAAAAGAGGAGATTTAGACTAGAGAGAAGGAAGAAATTGATTACACAGAGGGTGGTGAGAGCCTGTTCCAGGCTGCCCAGAGAGGTGGGAGATGTCCCATCCCTGCAACCATCCCAGCTCAGGTCGTTTGGGGCTCTGAGCAACCTGCTCTCGTTGGAGATGTCCCTGCTGGCTGCAGGGGGGTTGGGTTAGGTGACTTTAAAAGATCCCTTCCCACCCAAACCAGTCTATGAATCTATGATGCTATGGAATTGGTTGAGGCAGCTGGGGCCACTGGCAAGCTTTGGAAGTGCTGCTCTCCTCTCAAAGCTGGTCAGCTTGGTGTCTGCACTTGAAACATACTCCTGAAACCCCTGTCAGCTAAGCCCCATGTTGCCACCTGAACTGTTTTCTACTCATGCTTTTCCTAGAAGCCACCCTGCAGCTATCCCTAGATTCCTTTATTCTGTGCCAAAGGGAAATAAAGTGGCAAAACAGGAATTCCCAGGCTGCTCAGAGCTCTCTTCAAATGTTAGCTGAGCTGAGATTTTGATTTTCAGGCTGTGCTTTCCCTTGCACATACCAGAGCTTACAGAGACCTTTGGACAGCAGAGCTCTTCAAGATGTGTCCAAAGCAAGAATCCTGTGTGCAAATATGAAGATAGAGAAATATCTGGGTGGTTTTCTTTTTCCAAAGGTCAGTAATGTAAAGAGTCATGTGAGAGAAGGAAGTGGTAAAAGGCAGCAGACTGGAACCCCAGGCAGGGTTCAGCTCCTGGCTCTGCTGCAGCTCGTGCCTGCAGGCATCTCATCCAGATAATATTTCACTCCCTCAGCAGGCTGCTGTTAATTAAATCTCAGTTCCTGAGGTCTGTGCTGGGAGGGATGATTATGGGGAGTCCCCCTCTGAGAACTGAAGCACCAGCTGGCTTGCTTTCTGTGGCCAAAGCCCCTCTTTCAGAGTTGACCCTGAGTGTCTCCTCACAGCACACCACAGGTAGTCCAGGCAGTTCCCAGCTTCCTGGGGCTCAGCTTCACTTCTTCTGCCCTTTAGGAAGCCATAAAATCATCATTTCAGACTAAGAACATCACTTACACGACTGTGAAAATCAGTCAGGAGGGGAGAGAAGATCTCATAGTAGAAGAATGAGGGGATAAATATACAGATATATTGTTTTCCCCCCAGCACATGTGAATTCAATTTTGGAGAGAAATGAATCCCAGAGTGCAAGCACATAAGGAGACCTCTGAGGAGCCAGAACAAAGGGGCTCTTAGATGATAATCAGTCATTCTTTCAGCCTGTGATTGCAGCAAAATGGTTTTGTTGTAAAACATTTGCCTGACACATGCTTGTCAACCTGCCAGAAAGGCTATCTTACTGAAACAGAGCAGGCATTAGCCCCAAAAGTGGGGTTTGGAACTCAAAACAGCCCTGGTCTTGCCATAACTTTTGTGAAGTTCTTGCCAATGGCTAGAGAGTCTGATAAAATTGAACAAGAGAGTAGTTAAACTTCCTACCAGAGACTGGAATGAAGACAGTTACACCATGGCAGGGGGGCTGGAGCTAGATGATCTTGAAGTTCCCTTCCAACCTGGGCCATTCTGTGAATCTAGGAATCCATGCTATGGCAGCTCTCAGGTGTGGAGGCCACTACAAGCCCAGCTGACCTGTGTCCTAGCACAGCAGAGGAGAGGACAGGGCTGCTGCTAAGCAACACTTGGGTCACAACAACCCCAGGAATGCTCCAGTCTTGGGGCAGAGAGGCTGGAAACTGCTCAGGAGAAAAGAACCTGGGGGTGTTGGATGACTGTGGCTGAACATGAGCCAGCAGTGTGCCCAGGTGGCCAAGATAGCCAAGAGCATCCAGGAGGTTCCAGCTGAGCAGGAGGAGAAAGTTGTTTGGTGTGAGGATGTTGGAGCCCTGGCCCAGGCTGCCCAGAGAGGCTGTGGAGTCTCCTTGTGTGGAGAGATTGCCAAGGCAGCTGGAGGTGAGCCTGGGCAAGCTTCTGTGGGTGCCCCTGCTGGAGCAGGGGGCTTGGACTGGGTGATCCCCAGAGGCCCCTTCCAACTCCAGCCCTGCTGGGATTCTGTGAACTCCCATTGGAATTCTTCTACAAAACAACAAGCAGCCAATTTCAGGTCAGTCATCAGAAATGCTACATGGAGAGGTAGGATGAGATGGTGATCCACTGAGTGCTGAAGACTTTTTAAAGCATTCATTGAAAGTTACTTTAAAGAGCTCTCTTTTAGAGGGATAACATCTTAAGACAGTTGGACTGCATTGAAGCAAAGGAATTCAACCTTAACTAACTTGTTGGAATTCTTTGAAGATATTGCTGCTGTGATAGATAAGGAGAATTCTAATTTAATTAGGTTTGCAGAAGATAGTTAGCATTGCTCCACATCAAAGATTACTGGATGAAAGGTAGAGAACAAAAGCTAAGAGCTGGTGGAGGATAAAAAATGTCTCCAAAAATAAAGAACAAAAGACAATGATGCACAGCTTATTAGGAGAAGAAGGCACAGCTCATGGCAGGGTTGGAAGGTAGGGGTTGGAAGGGAGCTCTGGGGATCACCCAGCCCAACCCACCTGCTCCAGCAGGCTCACCCACAGCAGCTTGCCCAGGATCACCTCCAGCTGCCTTGGCAATCTCTCCAGACAGGGAGACTCCACAGCCTCTCTGCAAAGCCTGGGCCAGGGCTCCAACACCCTCACACCAAACAAGCTTCTCCTCCTGCTCAGCTGCAACCTTCTGGCTTCCAGTTGGTGCCCAGTGCCCTTTGGGCTGTCTCTGGGCACCACTGAGCAGAGTCCAACCATCAACTTCTCACCACCAAGGCAAATCCACCTTCCTGATGAAACCAGACAGGATTTCCCAAGGTGATTAAGATCTGATGATGGAGGGAAAGTTGGGGTCTTCATGCAATATTCCCTTGACCTGGCAGTGTTTCCATGGGAAATGGAAGAGGGATAGGACAGCACCATGCCATGCTACTCAGAAAAGCATGTCCAGAAGCAACTGTGGTGAATTCAAAGTTGATTAGAGCAGCTTTCAAGCTAATCTAATTTGGCAGAAGAATTTTAAACCCCAGCTAAGTTGCTCTGCAGACAGGCAGCAGACCAAAGCTGTGTGCTCAGTGTCTCTGCCCAGCCCTGCCAAAAACACCAGCCAAGAGGTGAGAGCTTCCCCCCAGCTCAAAATGGAGAAGAAAGTGGGAAATGTTTCCATCCCAAAGACTTTGTGCCAAGATTTTAGATAGAGCTCATGGAAAAAAAGTGCTGGAAATGAGTTCAGAAGGATTTAGAGGAGCAGAGTGAGGGGAAAAGTGAGTGTCAGAGAAAAATGGGCACAAATGAAAGCTTGGGCACGTGGACCTGGACAAGTTCTTCCCTGCCCTTGTGCTGAACATCTCCTAAGTTGTCCTCTCTGTTTTCTCATCACACAGTCCAGGTGGAAGGGCATCCTTTGTGCTTTCCTTTCCATACCTGTGACTGCTACTGCCCAAAGCCTTTCCTAAAAAAGAATGTAGCAGCTTCTGACCCAAAAGCAACAGCACACAAGCCACCACTGCTGGCAGCCAGAGAGCCAAAGTTGAATATCAGTCATGTCCTAGCAAAGAGAGACTTGCTCACAGCTTCTGTTACCAACTTCATGCAAGCAAATGCCAGGTTTGATATTGCCAGTTTGGCAGTGAGTGAAAACTGGGATGAGTAAATAACATCCTCTGCTGGCTGGGGTCCCCATCTATCCACACATCATTGCCATCAAGTCATTGCTGAGACATGCAGGCTCAGCAACCCAGTTCTGGGCTCAGTTTTGGGCTCCTCACTGCCAGAAGGACATGGAGGTGCTGGAGTCTGTGCAGAGAAGGGCAAGGAAGGTGGGGAAGGGTCTAGAGCACAAGTGAGGAGCAGCTGAGGGTATTGGGCTTGGTTAGCCTGGAGAAGAGGAGGCTCAGGGGAGACCTTCTCACTCTCTGCAGCTCCCTGAGAGGAGGCTGGAGCCAGGTGGGGGCTTGGGCTCTTCTCCCAAGGAACAAGTGATAGGACAAGGGGAAACAGCCTCAAGTTGTGCCAGGGGAGGTTTAGGTTGAACATTAGGAACAATTTCTTCCCCAAAAGGTTTGTCAAAGCCTGGCCCAGGCTGCCCAGGGCAGTGGTGGAGTCCCCATCCCTGGAGGTGTTCAAAAGCCCTGGAGCTGTGGTGCTGAGGGCCGTGGGTTAGTGGTGACCTGGCAGTGCTGGTTAATGGTTGGACTTGGTGATCTTAGAAGTCTCTTCCAATCTTAATGACTCTGTGACTCTAGGAGCTCAGCTGCACTCTGTAGACCTTTCTACTCATGCTCCATGCCTGGAGCAGGGTCCATGAGGGCACATTCCTGCTTATTCCTTTCAGTCCTTCAAGCATCTTCTTGTTTGATAGTCATTTGCAAACGCAGCTGGAGACTGCCCATGCTTTTGTTTTAGAGCCTGAGACCTATAATGATGCATGACAACAAAGACAGGGGGGGAAAAGTACAGTACAGAAACTAAGGTTCTAAAAAGGCAAGGAAGTCACTGAAAAGAAGAAACCAACCCCAAAACCCAACTAAAAACCACCTAAACTGAAGCCAACTCATAAATGTGGTCCTTTGGCTCCATTAAGGTGTATTCATGTTGCTGCTTTCCCATCTGTCCCTCAAGTTCCAAACTCAAATAGATGTCATCTGCAGTTTTTGGCTTCCTCCTTGGGTGAAATGGTGATCTATGAGATGAATCTGGAGAACCTGGATCCATTTCAGCTCTGCTTGGGCTTTGGTTTGGTTTCATAGTGTTGCATGCTGTGGATTGCAGCCCATGGAGGCCACCAATAAATGCCAGGGAGAAGAAAACCCAAACCCAAATGCAATAAATCAATAACAACTCCATGCTATTTTTTTCCCCCTGGAACAACAACAATGTTTTCTTTCCTGTTGTGTTGAGAAGGTTAGCAATTTACACTAACAGAGCTGGAAACATATCCCTGGGAGTGTTGTTGGTTTTCCTCTGTGAAGGCTGTAGAATAACAACATTTCATGTCCAATTTCCATGCCCTCCAAATGGAATATATCTTCCAGGAGGAAACCACATTCCTGGTGCCAGTAGCACAGAGGGAAAAACTCATGCTTAACCTTGTTAAGCCAAAAAAAAAATGGGAAATGTTCTTTGCAATCTCCCAAGCCAGCAATTCCCAGATGCTTCCTATTGCCCCAAGTCCCTTCCATCCCCCTCTGACTCTCCTGGCTCCTCTAGCTCACCATGGTGATGCCAGCACCCACCCGAAGCAGGGGCAACATTTCCCTTCAGTGGCTCTAAACCATTTTTAAACTCATGCTGTTCAATCCCAGGCCATAAAAGTGGCCTAGAAAGCTGTCTGCTGACATGCTTAGCAAGGGTTTACTCGTGTTTCCACTTAGGACATCATCCCTTCATCCCCCCAACCTGCAGTGATACCAGGGGTTGCCCCAACCCAGGGGCAGGACCTTGCACTTGGCCTTGTAGCACCTCATGAGCTCCACAGGGGTTCACCCCTCACAGAATCATGAAGGTTGGAAGAGATCCCCAAGTTCATCAAGTCCAACCATCAACCTATCACCACCATGCCACTAAACCATGGCCCTGAGTACCACCTCTATGGGGTTTTTAAACACCTGAAGCTGCTCCAGGTCATTTCTGTTGTTCACCTGGTATCTTCTCCCTATCTCCTGTGGTGGTTCTCTCTCTGTGGCTGATCAAACACAGTATCTGTTCCACCTCTTCCTTTACAAAAGCACTTCCCAAACTGTTGATGAGGTAAGCTGCAAGCTGAGGTGTGTTTAGGACACAGCACTGTGAGTTAGGGCAGGTTAGGTTCCCTCTGTGGTTGTGCCACAGGAATCCTGCATCTTCCTGGAGGAGTCATGCTTGGTGTCTCTGTTCCTTAACCACAGAGGGGTCATGACCTTCCACATGTGTGTCTATTCCACATATATATTCATCTGTATTCATGGACACATGTATCTGTTCATATGCACATATATATTCAAGTTCACATATCTATATATTCATGCACATATATATATTTATGTACATATATATTCATATACACATATATCTATATAAAATAATTAAACCCACATAAAGTACAGTAAAAATCTATAGAAAGCTGTATTAAATATATCAAATATATTAAAATAAACCTATTAAATCTATCCAATCATATATTAAAATATATCTATAAGCATACATTAAAAATACATCTATTCCTGTATTTATTTCCTTCCCACTCTCCTTTTTTTTTTCCTCCCAGCCTAAGAACACATGAATATTCCTAACTAGCCAGAGAACTTCATCAGGAGGCCTCCCTGTGCCAGCTGCAAACACCCAGCTCCCTGCTGGTGCTTGAGAGGAACCAGGCTGGAGACAGAGGCACTGAAACTCTTCCTTGCTCTCTCTCCCTGACCACCTTCCCCCCCTCCCCACCCTTNCCTCCCCCCCCCCCCAGCCTTGTTGCAGAGCCCAATTCCCAGCTGGTGCTTCCAGAAACATTCCAGAGGAGCAAGCAGCCTTTCCCAGTGTTCCTTCTCCTCACCCAACCACATCACCACCCCTCTGGGTAATTTTAACTTACTGCCTCAGAACAAAAATACCAAGGGCAGCCTTCAGCTGTCCCAGCTGGAGGGCTTGGATCAGCATGGCATGAAGGAGCAGGGACCTCAGGGGTGAAGGAAAGGATATGAGTTGCTACTTAAAGTAAACCTCCAGAGAGCCCTGTTGTGGCAGAGAGATGAAGGAAATTTCCTTTTTTTGCCCCAAATTGACATGGCAATCCTCTATTTTGTGGTTTAACCTGGGCTAAGCAGAACCAACTTTGGAACTTGTAGGAAATAAAGGAGGGTCAGGGCTAAGCAAGCAGCAAACTTGCCTAAAGAATTGGCTTGGGTTTGGGTTGGGTTTGGGTTTTTTTGTCCTGTGTTTTTGGTCTTTTTAAAACTAAAAGAATTTAGAGTGAATCAGAGAATAAACCAAAAGACCAAAGTTCACCAAAGTGTGATGTGTAGTTAAATTGGGCCTGGGATTGAAAGATGTGAGGTTATATATAACAGAGATGAAAGATGTGAGGTTCTAGAGATCAGAGATGAATGTTTGGTTTCCTACTTGAATTAAAAACCTCTGAAAAACCACCAGCTGCCACAATACCTGATTTTGGCCTAAACAGCCTCATTTCTTAACCATTTGTAAAGGCAAGCAACACTTTTCTCACTGGTGTTTTTAATCCTAGTTTGCAAAGATGAAGCAAGCAGAATAACACAGATTTCATTCTAATTTGGGGGTGTATTTCTATTTTTTGGCTTAGGAATTTTTCAGTGTTCCAGAAGGGGAGTCCTCAGCACAGCAGAGACAGGGACCTGGGGGAGGAGGCTGATACTTGGCTGCTGGATGACCAGGGATGCTGCTGCCAATTCTTTTCTCCCTTCTTCTCTTGGCTTTGCATTTTCTTCCTGAAATACAAGGTGAGTACCAGGAGTTGGACTCCATGGGTATTAGGAGTTAGTCTCCATGGGTACCAGGAGTTGGACTTACTGATCCTTGTGGGTCCCTTCCAACTCAGGAGATTCTATGGTTCTCTGTAGAGTTAATTATAAAGATAAATTCATATTTGGCAGAAGTGCAAAGAGATATTTTGGAAATTCACCAGCAAAAACACATAATCAAACTGAGAGCTGAAACATGACAAAATTAAACATCTTCTGATACCCTTTAAGGGCATTCTGCACAATTTACTCCAAGAAACTGGACACCTGAAGAAAGAGAGGGAGTGGAAGGCACCAAATCCCATCAGAAGTGGAGGAAGCATCCTTTAGGAGACTGAGGTATGGAGAAAGTGTTGGCTGCAACTCCAGATAAAGTCTTTCTGTCCCTTTCCCAGCATCACAGGACTAGGCTTAGCCCAGTACCATCAGAAAACAGAATGAAAATCATGCACTTGGAACTGTGTCTAGATAAATCCCATAGTAGAAATAACATATATTTTTAGCATTATTTCTATTTCCTCTCTTCCCATAACAAGAAAACCAGATCCCAATTATCAATATGACTCAGAAAAGAATAAAGTTACCCTCTCCACTGTAAAATGCAGATAAAGAGAAGAGCTCCACACTTATTAATTGGGATCTTCCCCCTCAGAAAAATCAAGATGGGAAGACTTTATGTGGAGTTTCACAAAGTGCTGGAGGCTTGTATGGAAATGGCAGAGTGTTTGGCCCAACTGCAAGTAGAAGTTCTGCAAATTCATCAGCCAAAACACATAGATCAAGCTGAGAGCTAGAAATGTTTGGAGGAGGACATCTGCCTGTGATTGAAAACTAGAAACTGATGGTGAATCAACCAGAGATAAGACATCAGCCATTAAATAAAGCTTTAACTGGGCTAGAAGAACAGTGGACAAGGCAAGGTGGGTCAGGTTCCTCCTGCAGAGAGGCAGAATCCCCACCCCCCTGCCCTGCTGGCCATGCTGCTGGGGATGCAGCCCAGGACAGGGTGGGTTTCTGGGCTGTGAGCACACATTGCTGCCTCCTGGCCACCTTTTCCCCTCCCCATATGTAGATGTCTCCACCACTTTCCCAGAGAACCTTCATGCTGCCATGGAGGCAACCACAATTTTATCCTGGGCAACCTGGCTTTAAAAGCTTGGATCCAGGTTGTGTTAAAAAGGGAGCAAGAGCAAGCCCAGAGGCTCTGCATGTTCAAATATTTATGCTTCCTGGGTGAGCCTGGCAAGAAGTGCTGCCAAGTGAGCTGTTATCAGTGAGCTCTGCTGGCTCATTTAAAATTAACTTGGGCACTGCCTGCTTGAGTAGCACCAACATAGTTAACTGAAACTGTCCTGCCCCTCTGGGCAGGGTCCAGAGCTCAGGGGGAAGGTGGAGATGAGATGAGTCAGTTTTGTGTCCTTCAAAACCTGAGCTCCTTCCCCAGCTGGAGAGGTGGACAGTGGAATGGAGGCATCCTTAGAGCAGTGTTACAGGGGGTGTGAAAGAGGAGCCTGAAGGGCTTTTTGTACAGTTGCCTCCCACTAGATCAGGTTGCCCACAGTCCCATCCAGCCTGGCCTTAAAAGCTTCCAGGGATGGAGCTTCCACAGCCTCTCTGGGCAACTTGTTCCAGTGTCTAACCCCCCTCACAGTGAAGAACTTCCTCCTAATATCCAATCTAAATCTCCCCTCCTCTAGTTTGCATCCATTCCCCCTAGTCCTATCACCACCTGACCTCCTAAAAAGTCCCTCCCCAGCTTTCTAATCCCAAACTGAACCAAACAAAAATAAACAAACAACAATAAAACCAAACAAAAAAAATACAACAATAAAAAAAACCCACAAAAAGAATAAAACCAAACTAAACCCAAACCATCAAAACCCCCAAGCCCTAAAGAAATGGGAAAGGAAAAAAAAAGAGTTGTGTAGGTTGTCTCATTTCTCCTACAGAGGTCCAGATCTGGACCCTGATATGATTTGGACCCTGACATTTTGGCTTGCAGAGAGAAAAAGTTTTCCTTTTTGAGAGAAAAAAACATTCAATTAGCATACAAAGATCAAGCAGAAGCATGAAAAACCAGCAAGTGCCTGGGAGGGTATTTATCTGTGGGGTAGCTCCAGGTGAACTCTTAGACACTCTTAGCAAACCAGTTCACTCATTTCCCATTCCCCTTCCAGTTAAGTGCCCAGTTTGGATCAGGCAGAACAAAAGCTTCCCCTGGTTCCAGGAGAAAGCAAGTGCAGTTCCCTGCCACAGAAATCAATCACAGAATGGTTTGGGTGGAAGGGACATTAAAGATTATCTAATTGCACACCCCTCGGCCATGGGCAGGGATGCCACCCACCAGACCAGGTTGCTCAAAGTTCCATCTAACCTGGCCTTGAACACTTCCAAGGATGGAGCATCCACAACTTCCTTGGGCAACCTCTTCCAGAGCCTCACCAGCCTCTGAGTTCAGATTTTCTTCCTAAAATCTAAGCTAAATCTCCTTCTTTCAGTTTGAAACCGTCCCCCTTTGTCTGCCTGTGGGAAACAGCCTCTCTCCCTCTCTTTTAGAGGCTCCCTCGAAAGGCCATAAGAAGGTCTCCCTGGAGCCTTCTCTTCTGCAGGCTGAGAGCTAGGAAATCTCTGCTTCTGCTCCTCAGCAGTTCCTGAAGCACTTTTCCTGTCCCTCCCTGCTCTGCCAAAGCATGGTTCTGTTTGAGTAGCAGCTCTCCAGTCACCCTGCAAACAAAGTCACTTGGTGGAGCCTGAGGAGGAGGAGCGGTGGGGAAAAAAAATGCACTCTTAAACGGGAACAGAAAAAGAAGCAAGGGAGAAAGAAGTTTTCCCGGAGCACGCTGGGTGCCCTGCAGGATAATCTCAGGTTTCGAGTTTCCTAGGAAGGTGGGAACTTCCCCCTGGGTTGTTTGGTGGGCGGTGATTTTGAATCTATGCTAATTCAGCTTTCCTGACAGGGAGAGGAGCCCTGGCTCAAGTGGCACTGTTCTCCTGTCAGCAAACGGTGCCCAAGAGGCTGCTCCGGAGCTAAACCATGGCTTCACGCTCATGCTAGAACCACTCACCCTCTCGTCATCAACCACTCGGTCACCTTTGTCACCGCCAACCGGGGCCACCATGTGTCTATGACCACCATGGAGATGAAGGACTCGGGCAGCGTGGTCCTGACAGCTTATCATCCCCACAGCCCGGCCAGGATGGCTGGCATGGAGCAGAGCTTTGGGCAGGACATCCCTCCCGGTCATTCGCCCACCAGCAGGTAAAGGTTGTGGGGTAGGGATGGGTGCCGTGCCTTGATGGTTTGGTGGTGTTGGGGTTTGTTGGTTGGCTGTCACCTCGAGAATGTTGCACCGGAGCTTTGCTCTCTTTCGCTCGTTTCTCTCCTCCACGGGGGAAGAGGAGGGGGGCGGTGGGGAAGTGATTCAGCCCAGGACTGGGAGGTGGAAACTCAAAGGCTTGGTTTAAATCTTGTACGTTCACCAGATCAGGCCAATTTCCTGCCCAAGATAATCAACAAGACCATCCCCAGGAAATAAAAAGCCCACACGTGAATCCAACTACTCAGGTCCTCTTAGCAGCAGTGAGGAGGTTGGAATGAGCCTGGTGCTCAGAAGGTTGCTTCTGGCTTTGATTTGCAGGATTCTTTCATCCCTTCCCCATTCACCCACCAGGTCAAGGACCAGCTTTTGCCATCCTGTGGATGTGCAGCTTGCACACCACCCCTCCCGCCCACAATGGGAGGTTGTGTGGTCAGAGGCTTAGTCGAAAGTAGAAAATTCCTTTGGCTTGCAGGAAACTGAGCATTGTCTTCGATACTGCAGGCATGGGGATGGTCACTTCCCCACGGGTGTTTGCACAGGTCATAAAGAGCAGCTGCATTGCTTTAGCAAAACAACAAAAAAACCAACCTTTCTCCTAAATGTATATCTTTGGATTTTTGTGCTTTTGTCCCCCCAAAAAATTGGTATTAAAGTTCATGCTGTAAGAAGGTGAAGAAAGTAGGAAACATGGAGTGGCAAAGACAATGAGAACTGAAGTCTGAGGAAACAGCAGATGTCCTTAGCCCCAGGCACGAAGTCTGATCTTAATACAGCTAATGATATTTGCTTCACATTGTTTATTTATAGCTATTTTGTTTTCAGTGTCCTTATTTAGGTTAGCTCCCATCTTCCTGTTCTTTGTCTCTTGCTTTCCCTGGCTGCCCCATAAAGATAACTCCTTTGTTCCGTTGTTTGAGAGCAGAACCAAAATACAACAAGTTCATGGGAAGAAAAGAAACTCTGCCGGAGGTTTTCCAGCCGCTGGGGATGGTTATTTGCTGCTGGAAAAGAGGGAGCTGGAGTTTGGCGTGGGGCTGCCGGGGAGCGCAACCGTTGCTGCCCCCAGGGGCAATGCCGAAGCCAATCTGCCTGGGAGGGTGGGAGCCAGGGGGAGAACGGGGAGGGGCTGGGGGGATTCTGCTGGGGGTGGGAATTGGTAGGAAATGGTCTGGAAACTGAAGATCAGGGTTGGAATGGGGTAGGAAAAATAATAATAATAATAGTAAAATAATAATAATCATAGAATCTTAGAACTGTCAGAGTTGGAAGGGACTGTAAAGACCATGGAGTTTCAACCCCCCTGCCTGGCAGGGACATCTCCCACTAGAGTAGGGTTAGAATACATAAGAATAGTAAATTAACATAAATAATAATAGTAAATTATCATAAATAAGAATA